>JAWQFJ010002966.1:5000-135578 GCA_034096865.1 Theodoxus fluviatilis | reverse complement strand
CACTGATTGCATGGGGTAAGACAGAATCTTTGTGTGGAATTTTAACCTTTGAAGACGATGGTGCTAGTGTTACACAAATGTTGTGAACAGACTTTATACATCAAAATTATTATTTTGGATTACAAATTTTATTTCTCAGCAAGTCTGTTGAAAAGAAGGTCTCCCAAAAACAACTTTGGCAGAAAATAATTATTAGGATTTACTTTTTGTGTGTGTAAAAAAGAGCTTGAAAATGAGCCTTTTGGAATGTGTAACACTTTCTCTGTTTCCCAAAACTCAATATTCCTAACACAAATGCAAATAACTCAACAACTATCAATTTTAGTGAGAAAAAAATTATTTGCTAGCAACATTGTTCAATACTGAATAAGTCACAGCAAGTTTGAAGTCAGCATGTGTTGAAGTTTGAGTTTGTGAGGCAAAGTTTCACTGATGGGTATTGAAATTGACCCTCTGCTCACCTCTGTACTTTTGACCATAAGCATAAACAAAGTTTTCATATCACACACACACACACACACACACACACACACACACACACACACACACACACACACACACACACACACATGCATGCATACATGCATGCACACATGCATGCACACATACATGTGCATGCATACACACACACATGCATGCATGCACACACACACACACACACACACACACACACACACACACACACACACACACACACACACACACACACACACACACACACACACACACACACACACACACACACACACACACGCGCGCGCGCGCACACACACAGTGTTCCTGTTACTCCAACTCATTGTTTGTACGAGTTTTGAACCTCTGTTTTGTTTCATGACAGCATATTGGATAAAATAATTTCAGAATGAAAGTAAATTGGGAAATATTTGCAAACAGTGTGTTTTAGTATCATAACCACTAACTTGCCCTCCGTGTAAGTAGTCTATATCATTCGACATTAATATGTGGCTTCCTCAAGCAAATGTCAGTAAAGTTGGTAAAATGTATTAGATGGTCTTCTACCTCTCCAGATTTAATGTTTGCAAACTGATATTTTACATCCCCTCCTATGTTTGCATTTAAACTCTAGTAACTCCTGGGTTTGCTGAGACTGAGAGCTACAGTACTATGCTAGTATACTTAGCCCACAGCACAGCAATCATCACCTGAGATTCATGCACACACCTCTCTTTCGGACATTCCTCTCACTACAGGGAGCTGAGAGTGAGATAGAAATGTAAAATCTTTTAGAATGGCATTATATATAAAAACTGCTTCTGGATGTCCACTCACCTGAAGAGTAGGCATTCTTCATGTAAGGATCCAGGGACATCAACTCAGTCCCCATTTTGTGTGCAGTTTCCAAGGAAGTCCCGCGGGGCAACGACAAAATTGAGCGGTTTTTACGGAACTTTCACTTCACAAATAATCATGGAGCCATAGCAGGTCGTATAGGCCTGCCTAGTGAGCTCCAGATACCTCAGTGTCAGCTTTTAAGGTGCCAAGGAAGTAATAAGAGTTTCTTCATTGCACATGAACTATCCGGTATCGGTGTAGGTGGCCTACGCACCTGCTCCTCGCGGTAGCCATAGTCGTATACACTGGGTTGCCTGGTTGTAAATGGAACAAACAAAAAATTCTTAATTATCAAGTAGAGTATTATCAATCTTTCTCTGGGTCAAAAAAACTGGATTGAAGTAAGATTTTTAAAAATGTTGGGTATTTTGAAATTATGAATAGAACTTCGCTGTTTTGGTGACGTAAGCAACACCATTGCAGATGGCGAAATGGCTCCTGCGGCTGTCAGAGTCTGCTGCGCGGCGGTCCGATGGACTCCCGTCGTATTCATTACGGGGATCGTGGGGTGGTCATATTATGCATACGTTGTCCAGATGTGCGTATGTAAGTATATTTTTATATCGGCGTGGCTGTGAGGGGGAACGATCAGGCGAGATTCAGCTTGTGCACCCCTGCGGGGGTTGTAACCGTTGTTTGTATATCTTCATTTCTCATTTCTGGTTTGTCCTGAAGTAACCTCTTGGTACAGTGCTCGAGAAATTGTATAAGATCACTGGCCGTTGTCCACATCGATTCTTTCCCTGATGTGTCGCAATATCTATCTTTATTTGAGTGTTTACTTGGAGCTTGATGCTTGAAGTGTGAGAATGAAATGTACCCGGAACCTCTGCGATCTGCTCATAATCATACGCGTGTCAACACGCATCGTGACTTGGGTTTCATTTTGTGGCAAATGCACTTATCGGAACCTTTTTGTGTGCAACTTTACACGAACCTGATGCCAGATCGCATGACAATACCAAATGCCACAAAGGGATAGATCGGAGGAGCTTTGTCACGAGTTTGTGCATTGTGGTACGCCTTTTCGCGATAAGGAAAGAATGTTAAATGCAGTGTCATCCTGTCAAATAATGGAAAGGCCGTCAGTTCGCTAATTCCCCTTGCTTCTACTTAAAATAGAACAGAGAGAGAGAGAGAGAGAGAGAGAGAGAGAGAGAGAGAGAGAGAGAGAGAGAGAGAGAGAGAATTTAGAAGTTTCCTATTCTTTATCACACACTACACTGAGAGTGCTTCCTCATGCCTTTTATCAATGTGCAGCAGGTTTGTCCATTAGAATATTTACTTCAATATGACTGTTGAGTGTGACTATGTTTGTGTAAATTATGTAGGTAAGAAATGGTGTAGCCTAGCATTGATATATCATGTACAACTGAGTGTTAGTTATAACCTGGCTGATGTGACATGTTATTATTTTGTTTCAGTCACTGTGGAAAGTATAGCTGAAAAAGGTAAATAAGAAATACGTTGATATACATATACATCACAAATAATTGACAAAAGCATGGTATTTAAAATTAAGTGTATGTGAGCGAGGCAGTTTATGCCTTTTGTAACATTTTATGTAAGTGAATGTATTAAATAAGGTTGCACATTTATACAATATCAACCTCAGGACAAAAGTTTTGTTACACTGTTAATTTACTACCAGATATTTGTCATTCAGTTTATGACCAAAAAATGCTTTACATGCAATGCATTGCTGTGTTATGCAATATGTATGTGTTCCATGCTTGTTTTTCAGTCATCTACTTACTGCTGTACCATCCAGCCTTGTTCATGTTCATGTGGTCATACTACCAAGCAATCTTCGCACCAACTGGCAAAGTACCCAGACAGGTTGGTTCAGTTGAATTTGTTTGTAGGGTCCTGTAAGCAGGTAGTCAATTTAAATGAGAGATGCTTTTCATGAAATTTATCTCAGAAACAGTGTTTTTCCTGGTTGTAATTGTATTGTCCATTAATGTATTATTGTGCCAGTTAGGGGGTGGGTTGTGGTTATGGTAACATGACTAATCCTTTTTTTTCTGCCAAAAATAAACTTTGTTATGGGGCTAAAAAAGAAACCAAGCAAAAGAAAGAAATTGACTAAAAATGAACTGTGAGCTGATCCATCTTCCCTGCCATATGAGAACTTGGGAAATCCACTAATTAAGCTTTTTATTTAAAAAAATGTTAAGGGAAAGAAATATGTCGATTTATGTTGCATCTGGCCTTTTTTCTATTTTTTCTGCTTCATTTTCTAGTTTTGCTACCTTTCATTCTTAGTTGTAAAAAAACTTATCTTACATGTCTGTATTATCATTGTAGACATATTCCTTTTCTTCACTCATTTGTCTTGAAATATTTCAGGAATGCATGTGAGACCACCAGCCAATAAGTCACACTGCTGCATTGCTTATTTGTTCTTGTATGTGAATTTCAGTTTTTCCTGAGTCGTAATGAGGCTGAAACCCTGGAAAGAGAACCCAATGAAGACAGACAGAGGGAAATGCTGAAACAGATTGGAAGAAATCTTCCTATCTTGAACAGAACCCTATCAGGATGTGAGTGGATTTCCCTGCTCAGAAGTTCCCTTCTCAAATTTTCTCCTTTTATCTTTTTGTTGCCGTTCAAGCTCTTCGTCCTTGCATTCATTTCTGTTGTCATTCTCCAGTCATTGCAAAGTTGCCTGAAATAAGATTACGTGTATCACATGAATGAGTTGGTATCTTCCCAAACAGACAATTTGTACAATATTGAGAAATAAGAGGTCTGTACAATAACAAATCTTTCAACAGAGGTCAGACCAGAGAGAGAGAGAGAGAGAGAGAGAGAGAGAGAGAGAGAGCGCTATCAAAGTATCATAAGAAATTTGCTTTAATACGGAGAAGGTTTTTAGTCAGAGGGTTTTGTTGGAGTATCTGCTACAGTTGGTTCTCTCTCTCTCTCTCTCTCTCTCTCTCTCTCTCTCTCTCTCTCTCTCTCTCCTCTCTCTCTCTCTCTCTCTCTCTCTCTCTCTCTCTCTCTCTCTCTCCTCCCTCCCTCCCTCCCTCCCTCACTCCTCCCCCCCCCCCCCCCCCCCCCCCCCCTCTCACATTTTGAAATGTTAATTTTTAAACATGTAGAAATCTTTCATGCATTGGGATATGGGAATGACATTGTGGTGAATACTATTTTGCTGATGATTTGGTGCTGTGACATATGAAGTTGGTTGGGGTAGGACTTGAGTAGAGCAATGCATGTTGATACCATGTGCATTTCCCTGACTGCTGGGCTGTGATGGACAGCTGGACAACCCTGCCACTCTGTGCTGCAGGTCCAAGATACTGTGAGAAGTGTAAATGCATCAAGCCTGACAGATGCCACCACTGTTCTGTCTGTGGAGGGTAAGTGACGGTGCTTAGTCACTTGTCCTGGATAAAGTCTGCTTTTGCCTGCGAATGACAAAGCAGAAGTGTAGTCCTCTTGCATAGTTTGCCAGTTTAGCATGTTTCTTGTGTGTCTGCAGCAGTAGGTGTATTTGTTATGGTTGAGACAAATGATTATTATGTTGTTAAACAAATATATTTATTTTAACATCTTGTTCAAAATGAACTTTGATGTGCTTAAGAATACATGTATACCAATGTATGGGAGGAATATTGAATTGGGTATCGTTTGTGATACATGCTAATTACTTGCATACTTTACTGTAATGAATTTTTGAGGATGCATTTCAGTGAACTTGAAAATTGAAAAGAAATGGTATGGACTATTTGGAAATTGTTCATTTTTGACTCACATGCGAAGCAAAAGTGAGTCTATGTACTGAGCTGTGTCGTCCGTCCGTCCGGGCGTCCGTCCGTCCGTCCGTAAAAAACTTAAACGTTGGATTTTTCTCGGAGACTATTAAGTCTATCAACACCAAATGTGGCATGATGGTGTATGATGACAAGGCCTCAAAAAACATACATAGTGACTTGACCTTGCTTCAAGGTCAAGGTCACAGAAGCCATAAATGTGGTCTCAAAAACAGTCATTTTTCACATTTTCCCAATTTTCTCCCACGTTATTGAGAATGGCGACCTTAGCTACAAGTGGTATATAGGTCAAAGCAAGCCCTATCTTTTGATACCAGTTTGGTTGACCTTGCTTCAAGGTCAAGGTCACAGGAGCTCTTCAAAGTTGGATTGTATACATATTTTGAAGTGACCTTGACCCTGAACTATGGAAGATAACTGTTTCAAACTTAATAATTATGTGGGGCACATGTTATACTTTCATCATGAGACACATTTGGTCACATATCATCAAGGTCAAGGTCACTTTGACCCTTATGAAATGTGACCAAAATGGGGTAGTGAACCACTAAAAGTGACTATATCTCATGGTAGAAAGTGCCAATAAGCACCATTGTGCTTCCTATGTCTTGAATTAACAGCTTTGTGTTGCATGACCTTGGATGACCTTGACCTTGGGTCAAGGTCACATGTATTTTGGTAGGAAAAATGTGTAAAGCATTTCTTTGTGTATGATGTCATTGGTAGGTTTAGTTGTTTGACCTTGACCTTGAAGGTCACCTGAAGGTCAAGGTCATATAAAGGTCAAGGTCAAGCATGTGAGTCGTATGGGCTTTGCCCTTCTTGTTTTGTTTTGCATTAGTATTCTTTTTGAACATTGTATGATGTTAGTTCATGGTTGCTGGGCATGAACACATTCCAAAGATCTAGAGAATTATCATTTAAGATAGTCCCATTTCAATTTGGCCGTCATCTGATAACAGTTTGATACAAGACTGGTCTCCCTATGTAATTTAGGGATGGCAGCATCTGTGGTGATTTTTAAAATCCCTTTATTTTACAGATGTATTTTGAAAATGGATCACCACTGTCCATGGTATGTATGTCAGCATTAATAAACTTTTTTTAAATTAAAAGAAAAATATTTTTTGTGAAAAATGAGTAGAGAAGAAGCACTATTGTCATTTTTTGTTGAACTAATTAAATTTACATGGAAACGTAGATTCCTTGTTCTCATAGCACAGCATTGTTGTTGAAGTACACTTGAATGTATGTTTTTTGCTTACTTACTAAGTTACTTTTCAATGTTACTATATGGATGGACAAGGCCAAATTTCTTGTGAATATGATATAAGATGTTTTGTAGATTTGTTCAAATTGATGCTTTTGAAGCCAAGTTCCATATCCGCAATCTAGAAATCAGTTTTTGTGCTATGAGTGTGGTTGAAATGAACTGGTAGAAGAAACTAAGGTATATGGTATGTGTAGTTGGTCATGGTTGTTGAGTTGAGTTTAAGAAGGCTGTCTCATGTTTATTAATTCTCTTCTATCCCCAGGGTGAACAACTGTGTTGGGTTCACAAACTACAAATTCTTTGTTCAGTTCCTGGGATATGCTTTGCTTTACTGCTTCTACATCACCTCCACCACCTTGAAATACTTCATCCAGTTTTGGACGGTGAGCTACTCATCATACTCGAATTCTACTCCTTTGTTAGGATTTGTTTGGAAACAGAAGTGTGTCATGATAATGAAAAGTAAGCGCAAATTAGGCATGCTACTTCTTTTAGAGTACAGTGAAATGTTATTGCTAATGTGCCTTTTGCAGGATGGAAAGAAATGGAAAACAAATTTCAAAGCTCATGCATGTATTGTGTAGTCTACCGCCATTTGAGAAAAGTGAATTTGAGATCAGCCTAGGATATACATGTACAGTTCCAGTATGTCGGAATACCATCTGGGCGTGGATGTTTGGAAGAAGCTTGTGTTTACCAGGTGGACCCTTATGGTCAGCCACTGTCATTACAGAAGTGGTGGATTGTGTACAACAGGGGACACTTACCCCCTAGGTAGAGACAAGGCTGTGGTTGAAATCGGCAAGAAAGTCCTGCCCTGCTCAGACACTGTAGAGTCCAGTAGTTGAGATGCCTACCTGCAGTCATGTTTTGGCTGGCAGGTGCAGTGGTCAAAGCGTCTTGAATCCTAGAGTTACATGTTTGGGCAAGGTGCTTTACCAATTAAGTCCTACCAAGGAGTTAATTAGTCACTGGGTGCTCCACAGCAGTGACCAGGGGTCAAATTCCATATTTGGTTTGGCATTACAGGGAGAGCCTTCCTGTCAGAACTAGTCATTGCATCTAGAAAGGACCAAAAATAGCTGCAATCGAGACAAGCAACCCCTCACGGAGGTGTGTTTTGGAGGAAATGGTTATAAATGGTCACTATATTTACTATGTATGCCTGCTTGTGTTGTTGCAGAAGGGCAATGGTCAGGGCATGGGACGTTTTCATGTCCTGTTCCTCTTCTTCGTGGCCATCATGTTCGGCATCAGTTTGATCTCCCTCTTTGGCTACCACATATACCTCCTTCTCAACAACAGGTCTACACTAGGTAAGTACTACCTCTGCTACCACATATACCTACTTCTCAACAACAGGTCTACACTAGGTAAGTACTATTACCACATATACCTCCTTCTCAACAACAGGTCTACACTAGGTAAGTACTATTACCACATATACCTCCTTCTCAACAACAGGTCTACACTAGGTAAGTACTACCTCTGCTACCATATATACCTACTTCTCAACAACAGGTCTACACTAGGTAAGTACACTAGGGAAGAGCGCTTGAAATCCACCTCTCCGGACAACCAGAATGTGGAGGCACATTGGGCGTCACTCAGAGAGCTGATTTACACCACAGCTACAGAGACCCTGGGGCCCCAGACCAGGAAACACAAGGACTGGTTTGATGAGAACTGCGAAGACATCAAGCAGTTACTGGATGAGAAACACCACCTCCACCAAGCTTGCCTCAATTACCCCAAGTCCACGGCAAGGAGAGATGCGTTCTACAACATACGCAGAACTGTACAGCAAAAGCTCCGTCAGATGCAGGACAATTGGCTCAGCAACAAAGCCGACGAGATCCAAGGATATGCAGACAGGCATGACTATAAGAACTTCTACAACGCCTTGAAAGAAGTGTATGGCCCCACGTCCTCAGGATCAAACCCCCTCCTCAGCGCAGACGGTAACATACTCATCACAGACAAAGAGAAGATCTTGGAGAGGTGGGCCGAACATTTCGACAACATCCTAAATCGCCCTTCGACAATCAACGAAGAAGCCATCAATCGTCTCCCACAAGTGCCCACCAACGAAGCACTGGATGACCCCCCATCCTTGCTTGAGACCCAGAAAGCAATTTGTCTTCTCTCCAGTGGCAAAGCACCTGGTTCAGATGCCATACCAGCTGAGGTCTACAAGGAGGGGGGAACAGCCCTGACTGAAAGGCTCCACCAGCTGTTTCTCTTGACGTGGGAGCAAGAGACGATTCCGCAGGATTTCAAAGATGCCTCCATTATACATCTCTATAAGCGAAAAGGAAATAGACAGGCTTGTGACAACCATAGAGGCATATCACTGCTTTCTATCGCAGGAAAGATCCTTGCCAGAATCCTGCTCAACCGCCTCACAGCCCACCTTGACCAAGGACTCCTGCCTGAAAGTCAGTGTGGATTCCGAAAAGAACGAGGAACCATCGACATGGTGTTCGCTGCCAGGCAGCTGCAAGAGAAATGTCAGGAGCAGAACTCCGACTTGTTCTCCACCTATGTTGACCTGACCAAGGCGTTTGACACCGTTAGTAGAGAGGGCCTGTGGAAGATCATGGCCAAGTACGGTTGCCCAAGGAAATTCATCGTCTTGGTGCAACAATTCCACGAGGGCATGCAGGCCAGAGTCCAGGACAGCGGAGAGTCATCTGACCCTTTCCCAGTCACAAACGGGGTCAAGCAGGGCTGCGTCCTGGCACCAACACTGTTTAGCCTAATGTTTTCCGCCATGCTGTCAGAGGCCTTCAGAGACGAGGACGTTGGTGTCAACCTGAGGTACCGCACAGACGGCAAACTGTTCAACCTGCGGAGGCTCCAGGCAAAAAACAAGGTTATGACAGACATCATCAGGGATCTGCTGTTTGCCGATGACTGTGCCCTCAACGCTGTCTCAGAAGCCGACATGCAACGAAACGTTAATCTGTTCTCCAGCGCCTGCACAAACTTTGGTCTGACGATCAGTACAAAGAAGACTGAAGTCCTCCATCAGCCCGCGCCTGGAAAGCCCTACGTTGAGCCCAACATCACTGTCAACGGCCAGAGACTAAACACAGTGAACCGTTTCACATACCTAGGCAGCACACTGTCTCAGAATGCTACCATCGATGACGAAGTAAACATTAGAATTGCCAGAGCCAGCTCCACTTTTGGCAGGTTATATCCAAATGTCTGGAACAGAAGAGGCATTACCACTCAGACCAAGCTGAAAGTATACAGGGCAGTGGTGCTCCCCACACTGCTATATGCATGTGAAACGTGGACTGTCTATCAACGCCATGCTAGAAAACTGAACCACTTTCACACAACAAGCCTCAGGAAGATCCTCGGCATAAAATGGCAGGACAAAATTCCAGACACAGTGGTACTGACCAAAGCAGGTCTCCCCAGCATCTTCACCCTCCTGATGCAGTCACAGCTTCGCTGGGCAGGACACGTAGTCCGGATGCCAGACGAGAGACTGCCAAAGAGACTTCTATGGCGAGCTCCAGCATGGCCAGCGGTCCCACGGTGGGCAAAAGAAGCGCTTCAAAGACACCCTGAAAGCTTCACTGAAAGCTTTTGCCATCAATCCAGACACGTGGGAACGGGCTGCAATGGACCGATCCACCTGGCGCTCTTCCATCCACAAAGGTGCCAAGACATGCGAGGCAAACAGGATCACTGCCGCAGAAAAGAAGAGGCAAGCCCGCAAGGCCCATGCTGTCAACCCCCCTGGAGACGTCCCACTTGTCCCATGTCCCTTCTGTTCCCGAACCTTCCGTGCCAGGATCGGCCTCGTTAGCCATCTGCGCACACACAGACAGAACCAGTCCCAGCAACCCCCAGGATGACTAGAGTGGTCCTCGTCGACTCGACGGACGAACAACAACAACTACCTCTGCTACCACATATACCTACTTCTCAACAACAGGTCTACACTAGGTAAGTACTACCTCTGCTACCACATATACCTACTTCTCAACAACAGGTCTACACTAGGTAAGTACTACCTCTGCTACCACATATACCTACTTCTCAACAACAGGTCTACACTAGGTAAGTACTACCTCTGCTACCACATATACCTACTTCTCAACAACAGGTCTACACTAGGTAAGTACTACCTCTGCTACCACATATACCTACTTCTCAACAACAGGTCTACACTAGGTAAGTACTACCTCTGCTACCACATATACCTACTTCTCAACAACAGGTCTACACTAGGTAAGTACTACCTCTGCTACCACATATACCTCCTTCTCAACAACAGGTCTACACTAGGTAAGTACTACCTCTGCTACCACATATACCTCCTTCTCAACAACAGGTCTACACTAGGTAAGTACTACCTCTGCTACCACATATACCTACTTCTCAACAACAGGTCTACACTAGGTAAGTACTACCTCTGCTACCACATATACCTACTTCTCAACAACAGGTCTACACTAGGTAAGTACTACCTCTGCTACCACATATACCTACTTCTCAACAACAGGTCTACACTAGGTAAGTACTACCTCTGCTACCACATATACCTACTTCTCAACAACAGGTCTACACTAGGTAAGTACTACCTCTGCTACCACATATACCTACTTCTCAACAACAGGTCTACACTAGGTAAGTACTACCTCTGCTACCACATATACCTACTTCTCAACAACAGGTCTACTCTAGGTAAGTACTACCTCTGCTACCACATATACCTCCTTCTCAACAACAGGTCTACACTAGGTAAGTACTACCTCTGCTACCACATATACCTCCTTCTCAACAACAGGTCTACACTAGGTAAGTACTACCTCTGCTACCACATATACCTACTTCTCAACAACAGGTCTACACTAGGTAAGTACTACCTCTGCTACCACATATACCTACTTCTCAACAACAGGTCTACACTAGGTAAGTACTACCTCTGCCAGTTGAAGTGCAATGGTAGATTACTTTTTTTGGTGCTAGAGAAGAAAACAGCAGAAAGTGGAATGATTTCATCTTTATAGAATGTTTTTACAGTGATTTGTTTAGAAACAGCAACCCTCAAAGATTGTTTACTGAAAAAAAATACCAGTTGAATGTTTGCAATGGCAGAACAAATACATTTTCATGATATTCCATTTCATCTGCTACTTTATGCTTTCCATTATGGATGGAGGAGGTTTTTGTTTTTGAGAAAAGTTTCCAGTACACTGGTCAGTTATCATATCTGAGTGTGACATGTGAGGAACCTACTACTCACTACAGGTATATCACTCAGCTTGCTGAGAGTAGTTCTCTTGTACAAATGTGAATATGCACGATAAAACTGGGTTAAAATTTCAAAAGTAACCACACAAAAAATCGCCACTAAACGATACTGTTTTTAAAACAGATTCAAGAGAAAACAATGCTATCAGCACTTGTAATAGATTTTTCTCTTTTGAGTAAACCTACAGAAAAACAATACATTACTTAACATCCTGACAACTTTGCTGGACATTCAAAAACAATTTTCCTGGGACTAAAGCTTGCTTTGTCACGTATTGCCACCAATGACATTGCCTGCATGGTAGTCGATAGTGTCATTCTCTTGTGCACATGACTTTTTCTGTCTTGCAGAGTCGTTCCGGGCACCCATCTTTGAGACGGGAGCTGACAAGAATGGCTTCAGTCTTGGGAAAAGGGCCAACTTCCAGGAGGTCTTTGGGGACCAGGCCCGACTCTGGTTCCTGCCTATCTATTCTAGGTAGGCCTGCTCCCTCCCCTGCCCCCTCTCCTTGGTCTGTCTACTTGTGTGTGGTATCCTGGCACCCAGCACCTCCTGTGCCCTGTCTCTGTACTCAGTGATCACTGTCTGTGCTTCCAGTACTCCTTGTTGTCACAGACCTGCCTTCTGTAATGTAGTACAGTGACTCCGCTTCCAGTATTTCTAGAACCCTCTCTCTGTATTCAGTAGTTGTTTTAGTACTATCTGTACCATGTCTCCTCATCAATAAAACTGCCAGTAGAACATTTCAGCTTCCAGTAAATCCAGTGCCCTCTCTGTTCAGTAGTTACTGTGTAAGATCCCTATGCTTTTGATGCCTTTTCTCATGGGTTTTGTGTTTCTGCTAGGGTCTGATGGCTTCCACTGTTTGTAGGACTCGGCCTTTTTGCATAGAACACTTATTCGGAGGTTTCCATTCTCCATTTATTCAACATTACAAGTAGAAGTTACTAGAACTTCTCATCTTCAAACATTGTTGTTTACTTTTTTATCCATTGTTTTATATAGAGATGTCAGTACTCCTCATACCCACTCTTCTGGTGTCCTGTGGTTTTCCCATAGCTACTCAGCCTTCGGAATTTGTAGAGTCTTATTGCTTTTGCATTCAGCACTTTTTCTGTCCAAGGTTTCTGCACTCTTATAACCTGCTCCCCTAGTGCCTTGCATTTTCAATCTAGTTTGTTAGCTTCACACATGTGTAACCGAGTGGACGGGGGAAACGTAATATGGAAATAGGGAGAGGTTGAAAAGGGGATAGGTTCGATATGTTTAAAAAAAACAAATAATTAGGAATAGGCTTTCTCAGTATTAAAATTTAATCTGATACTAACACGGTTATACAAAAGCACGATGGCAAACTAATATAAACCAAGACAACACATTAGTCAGAGTATAACCATAAAAACTATAATGGGAAAATTAGACATAAATGCCAGCATCAAATAATGGAATAGTCCAGGCATTTAAAGAAATTTCAACAGTTTAAGTTGTGCTATTATATACAAAAGGGAAAAGCCCACAGTGAACTGGTAATACTTGTTGTTGGAACTGAACATGAGGTGGTGATGCTAACATTCCAATAACAACAGTGAATGGGTCACTCATTGCCTATAGAACAGCAGTATAACTAGACAACTCCTGACGACACAGCCCAAATGATAGAGTATCCATGGGGAATAACATCTACCAATTAAGCACCCAATAGTCCATGAGTAATCCTATCATGACTATTTCCCAGGAGCATTATCCGAGTTACCGAATCACCTGATCCAGTGTAAGGCGACCAAGCACATGTATCTACCATACATTGCTCCACCAAGGCATTCTGACATACCATAATCAATTTACTGGTAGTGATGAGCACTTGAACACAGCAAAAGACCGCCAGAACAGTTCCGGTGTTCTCTGAACCTTACAGTCTTTGCACGTTCAGCTTTTGATGCTCATGACCCATCTCCTCTGCTGGTGGGTTTTCAGTGCCTACTTCAGTGGTTCAACCATGAGGGGTCTAATCTCTCAGGTTATTCACCTCAGTGGAGAGGCACCATGAGTTTAAGTTTGGAGTCTGCCTTCTTTCAGATGTGCCAGATTCATGGCATTGCATATTCCAGCCATTTTCTGCACTCATCTTTGCAAGGAGAGGATCATCATCTTCACGGAGAAAGCACAGGAGCCCACGTCCTGTGACCTATGTCACAGTGTGGGTCTCTCCTGCTGTACTTCATGTTGTATACGCCTTAACATGGCAGCTTTTACTCCTGTGTTCGGGTGATGTTTTCTCTGGGTGCAAAAGATAGCCTGCCATTGTGTAGTGTCTGCAGTACCCAGTTCAGTGTACAAATACTTTTTGACTCACATGCGAAGCAAAAGTGAGTCTATGTACTGAGCCGTGTCGTCCGTCCGTCCGGGCGTCCGGGCGGGCGTCCGTCCGTAAAAAACTTAAACGTTGGATTTTTCTCGGAGACTATTAAGTCTATCAACACCAAATGTGGCATGATGGTGTATGATGACAAGGCCTCAAAAAACATACATAGTGACTTGACCTTGCTTCAAGGTCAAGGTCACAGGAGCCATAAATGTGGTCTCAAAAACAGTCATTTTTCACATTTTCCCAATTTTCTCCCACGTTATTGACAATGGCGACCTTAGCTACAAGTGGTATATAGGTCAAAGCAAGCCCTATCTTTTGATACCAGTTTGGTTGACCTTGCTTCAAGGTCAAGGTCACAGGAGCTCTTCAAAGTTGGATTGTATACATATTTTGAAGTGACCTTGACCCTGAACTATGGAAGATAACTGTTTCAAACTTAATAATTATGTGAGGCACATGTTATACTTTCATCATGAGACACATTTGGTCACATATCATCAAGGTCAAGGTCACTTTGACCCTTATGAAATGTGACCAAAATGGGGTAGTGAACCACTAAAAGTGACTATATCTCATGGTAGAAAGTGCCAATAAGCACCATTGTGCTTCCTATGTCTTGAATTAACAGCTTTGTGTTGCATGACCTTGGATGACCTTGACCTTGGGTCAAGGTCACATGTATTTTGGTAGGAAAAATGTGTAAAGCATTTCTTTGTGTATGATGTCATTGGTAGGTTTAGTTGTTTGACCTTGACCTTGAAGGTCACCTGAAGGTCAAGGTCATATAAAGGTCAAGGTCAAGCATGTGAGTCGTATGGGCTTTGCCCTTCTTGTTACCTAGTTTAATGGCACTTCTAACACCTTCTCCTGCAGTTTCTTATTTCATGGACTATCAGCTACAACAAAAATATCAAGTCTTTTGCTCAGAATGTGTCTTGGATCCAATTGTTTTGCTTGCAGCATATACAATCTCAGCTTCACGAGACCTCATTTCTTTGCATGCAGTGCATAGATTTTGAGCTTTTAGCCTGCAGGGTGCCATCATCTTGATTCTGTGTACTTTGTATCCGGTCTCAAACTTTTCCGCAGCTGGCTTTTTCAGTTCTGTCAAATCTCCCCAAAACTGCTGTTATGAATCATATTGACTGGCCTTTATAGCTCCTTCATCTCATTTTTCTTCTTCAGTCTTGCATAATGCTATTTTCTGAATCATGAACTATTCCGAATATGGGATAGCACACCGTTATGACAATTTCCTTACTCTTTGCTAAGGGGAGGCAGCTCTATGCAAATGTTGTGACAGTTATAATGCTTTTTTTAACGTGTTGTTGTAGTGAGAGTTTCATTCTAGTTTATTTGCTCTGTAGAAAAATGGTGTATAGACACAGCTTTTCATGCAGAATAGATATAATGATAGTAGAGCATGAGGTTTCAGAATGCTATTAATTATTATCATTTTTTTTTAATTTATTCACGGTAACGTTTTGCCAGGGAAAGGTTAATCATTCACTTTGGTTTGGTATTAATCATATGTATTGCAGTACTTTTTTGCATCCATAGTAAATGGTGCATTAAATCAAGAGTTCTGTAGTGCAAATTTATATATCCGTTCTAGTGCCATTCTTGGAACAATGTGCTGTGCACAGCACCAAATTAATTATTTTTTTTGCATCAGTGTTCATAGCACCAGAATGTTGCCTCTCTGTAATATCTGGTTGGACTCTTGTCTTAGGCATGCCACGACATTGCACGGTATTCAAAGCAGCTTTGGCATAGACTGCTGCCGAAGCACTGCCATTCATAGCTGCACCTCTGCGCTCTGATGACTCCTCTGTGACCGTGTCTCCTGTCTGCCGGTTTCAGTAAAGGTGATGGGGTGTCCTTCCCTACTGGCATACAGCCTGCCCTGAACTATCAGACCATGGGGCAGACTCCCAGGTTAGCTCCGTCAGCCTCACTGCTCTGTCATGCATTGTCACAGCCTTCTCTGTCTTTGCCCTGTCCCCCTTGCCTCCTGCCCTGGACTCTGGTGCCTCTGTGGGTACCAGTTGCAGTGTTGCATGCATGTAGTTTTGGCCTCGTCCCACCTCTCTCACACTTGTTGTGGAATTTGGATTTTTCATTCTTGGTGTTGCTTATGTTGGTTGTTCAAAGAGCACTTTTGTAAACTAAAAAGGACTAACTGCACACACTTCCTTGATTTTCTTCATTTGTTTTTAAAGGAAAGCAGGAAGACTGGTCGGAAAGGGATAACTGCAGCAGGATTATATATGCAAGGTTTTAAGGGTTCTATGGGGGCAGTTATGTAAACAATGACTACAGTACGCAAGAGCAGAGACATATATTGCAATCCAGGAGCTGTTATTATGGGCAAGATAGCTAAGGTATCTGAACCACAGAAAAAAGTTTAAAGCTACTGGGATATATAGATGAGAGAGAATATATCTATGTTGTTATTAGAGATGGTGGTATGCAAATAGTTGTGTTGATGTACATAAGGCAACAAATGACTTTTTTAATATATGAGAAATGAGAGAGAAAAAAAGATAAATTCTCATTCATTCTGGATAATGCAATCAAACAGCATATTTGCTTTCCGTTACTCCAGCGGGGTTCCCCAAGGGAGGTATTCTAGACCTCTGTCTAACAACTGGCTGGCTTGACGTCCATTGTCATGCCACTGTAGTTTAGTTTTGATCTATCTAGGTAAATTTAAATGACTTTTGTTTTATTTTATTTTATTTTATTTTACTCTTTTTTCCACTCCCCTGAATGAATGTGAATATAAACTCTTGTTGTAGACGTTCATCAGTCATATCTTTCCTTTGTGTAGTTGTCTTTGGTTAACATCCATTTCATTCTGCGCTTTCTGCACTTGGGTTTAGTTTTTGCTGCATCCATTACTAGCTGCACATATTGCTGGAGACTTTGAAATGATCTCACTTTAATACTAACGATAATGTTCTATCTTCTTTCTTTATATTTTCTTTCCTGATGTTTTGGTTTTGTGTGGCTTCATTAAGATCTGTTCCTTGCCTCTCTGTAAGAGGAAGAATATCCAGCCTGTGTTGCTTGCTGCTTTGCACAACATTGCTCTTCATGTGCAGTTGTTGCCATGGCTACTTGAGAAAGTGCCATCTGTTGTGGAATGCCCCTGCATGTGTCTGCACATCTCTCTGTGGAAATCTGTTATCTGTATAGTTGTAGAGTAGTGCTCAAAACCTCTGCCCCTTCATAGCTTGGATGTGAAGGTTAACTTTTCTGTAGTCACCCTATTGTAAGTCGCTTGTTTCGTTGTTCCTTTGAAATTTTATTTACTAAAATAATGTCAAATAGTATCTTAGATTTTTTTAATAATTAAGAAACATTTTTGTAAACAGTTTTAAAATTTTTAATTTACAGTATTATATGATTTCAATTTAGAAATATTCTGAGTTAAAAAATGTTTTAAATAATTCTGAAAATTAACTCAAACTAGGCTAGTAAAAGATTTATCTTGCATGAGAAAGATAGTTTATATGACATGTATCACTGGTGTAAGAATGTAATAAGGTAAAGTAACCAAATCACTGCCTCAGTTGATGACATCGTTAATAATATAAGCACTTTGTTTTAATAACTTTTTGGGTTTTCTTGTTTTTGAGGGTGTTTTTTTTAATTCTTAAAATAACTGCATCCTAAGTGGCTGGCTCTTGTGCATCTTGTTTGGGTTTGGGGTTTTGGGGGATTTTTTTGGATGGGGGTGTTTGGTGACCTTTTGAAAACTGGAATTGGTACTTGTCAGCCATGAAATAGTTGAATCATCATTTGTTGTGTATTTCTTTGTTGCAGTGCTCTTATGTGTATGCATTATATAATGATCTATTTATGATGTGGTTTGGAGGGAGTTTTTCCCCGGTGTCTTACTGTAGGACTCCAAACCCTACAGATGAATAGATAGTTTGCTATGGACAAAAGTGTGTCTCCCCTCAGTCCTAATGGTATGGTAGCACTTGGTGATGCTCACATTTTACCTTGGTATGAGAGGAGTTACTGATGTCCTGTTCTTGTAAAGCAAGTGGTTGTTTTGATGGTAAAACTGACGTGAATCTCTTTCAACCAAATCAAAATATGGATGCTATGAAGTGCTGGTGCACAGTGTCCCCACGAAGGTATGGTGCAGCTGTAGAGAAAGACCTGTGGAACTTGACCAAAATGCCGGCGCTGCAACTTGGCCTTGTGAAACATAGTTCTTTTCTAGCTTGAATGTTGTTGTTTTTTTCTTTGTAACAACCAAGACCAAGTTGCAAGTGGTTAAGTGGTATGCTTACATTTTGTGCTTAGAGGCATTGAAGAGACTTCACTTGAGTTGGTTAAGGGAAACTGTTGAGTGATTAATTCCTATGAATGATGTTCTAATGACTTGAAACAGAATTTTTACAAATTCTTTGTGTCTGAGCTTTGATGTACCAAATCCTCTTGAGAGATGATTGCAAAGTTAATTATTGAACTAATACTAATTCTAATTATCTTCTGAAACTTGCAGTTGTTATGAGCCAAATGATTGCTGAGTAGGGATTGCAGGTGTGAATTGGATATGAAATGCCTTACCTTTGAAATGCATAATAAACATACTTTTCAGAGCCTGGTACTGGAAACCAAGTATCTGCCTCAGTGATTATGTATACTCTAACACCTAACTCAAATCAGAAGAACTCTGTACACAAATAACAGTCCTTCAGTGAAGATTGTGAAGGGGAATAGCTTCATTCAGTGGCTTTTTGTATCTCATTTGTACCTCCAGTCGTGGAAACGTGTTGCCTATGGCTGCTTTTGCTTGCTTCTTGGATCGTCTCTGCTTCAGTTAGTGCAACCTGGGGCATGATCTGGAGCTACCTGGTTAGAGACCCCACAGTGCAATTCTTGTTGACTTAAATAATAATGACGGGTCCTCTCTAATTGAAATGGTCTGATACTTGGTCAAATTGAGATCCAGCAGGATTTGCACTGATGGGGGTCACTATAACAAGTTTGAGATGTGATTCACAAACTGGCAAAGCTTAACCATCACTGCATGTACTGAATGAATTTCAGGTTTCAAATCCAACTTTAAATGGTTGTGTTTGACATTTGCCAGAAGGCCGTTTAATCTGTCTTGTGCAAAAAGCTGCCTCTAATTGCTGAAGAAGTCCCCTGGTCATTATCCTGATTCTGCCCTAGTTGCACACACATATACTGTGCATGTGTGGTGTTGTCATAAATGGGAGACTCATGTTCATGCACAGTGTATGTTTAGTGGCCTTTAAGGCGATTCTTGTGAGCTAGAAGCCAGCGAATCTACCCTTTCTCTGTAAACTTAGGACACTAAAAGAATTATCTGCACCTGGAAATAGCCATTTTCTAAAAAATGACCATTTTCAATTCACTAATATTCAAATAGGTATGACTTGTCAGCCACTGCATAATACTTTTAGTACCCTTTTGAAGGAAATTCATTGTACTTTGTGATAATAAGATAATCTGATAATTTCCTACAGGAATTAGACTGACTTATTTTGGGAGAACATGTCTCAAATATGGAGCCTGCAGTAACTTGGAACAGGAACGTAGTGCTGAAGTGTGATCCATGTAACCAAGACTGCACAGAAGTGGAAGGGCACCACATCATGCTGTCCTGACAGTTTTGTTTTTCCTTTTAATAACCTCTTTCCCTAAACTCCCACTCTTGAACAGTACTTGAACAGGAATGTAGTGCTGTAATGTGATCCACATAAGCAACACTGCACAGAAATGGATGAGCACCTTCTCATCATGGTGTCCTGACTGCTTTAAAAAAACCCACATCTTTCCTTTGAGTCTGAAGTCTTCACTCTATGCTATTTTGTCTAACCTAACTTTGCAGTTTCTAGCACAGAGCCAGACATGAACAGGGAAGTCGGGTTAGGTCCACGTCTGAAGTCCTGAAGCTTGCGATGCCCTGCTGAGCTTGAAGCTCTGTGTAAAAATCCAAATATCTGACCTTGCCTTGCAGAGCAACAGTTTGATCCACTTCGGACAGCTGGGGACTGACTCTTCCTGCTCTGTGTCTTGCAGTATAGGGGACGGGGTGACTTACCCCACCAGGACAGTGGACTTGGACTCGGATGGCTTGCTGGGACAGAGGCAGCGCTGGATGGAGGAGGGAGGGACCTTTCAGGGTGAGTACTGAGGCCTGCGCTGCTTGGTCTGGTTTGAGGCTAGGGCCATGCCTCTCCACAACTGATGGGGCACCTGGGTACTGAAACTGGGAAGGAGCTGAGATGGGGACTGCTTTTGCCAATCCCCCAAGCATCTTTCTACAGTGAGATATGGTGTGTTGCTTATTAAACTTGCCCATGCCCCCTGTGTGCACTGTGCATCTGAGAACAGGGTCAAAGGCCACACTGTTTTTGTTTGATGCAGGACCCACCCCCCACCCCCCCAAAAAAAAAAGAAGAAAAGGGGTGGGTGGGGTGTGTGTGAAATTTTTTATGGGATGCAAGAATGCACTGTTTTTATTTACCAGATTTCAGGTGAAAGAGCAGAGGTCTGCAAGTAATATGATCTTGGTAGTTAATAGTTAATGTTTTCTTTCTTTGATTACAAATTTGATGATGTATCTAACATTTTATGTATTTGATAAGTTGTGAAGAAAGAAATCTTTTACTATTGGTTCATTGCCATTTTGTTGCACTCAGAATTTTGATATTATATTTAAAAGTTGTGTTTATGAATTTCTTAGTATTCTTCACTTAACACTGTATGTTAATATACTTGACAGCCTGTATGACAGGAGTTGTGAACATCTGTCTGTGATTACTTTCATTCTTAACCTCTTCAGTCAAGTAACACATATAGGTGAAGCATTTTGTAGTTGAATGCATATTTTAAGTACTGATTTGTTTTTGTCAGTACTCCTTGTTACTATTTAGTGAAGAGTTAGTTGTGGAGATTTACACACACACACACACACATGCATAATAATAATAATAATAATACGATAATTTATCATGCGCACATATCTCACCACTTAGGCAACTCAAGGCGCACAATAATCACAATATATACTAACGTACATGGCTATTTCATCTGCTTGGTACCAGGTTTGCATTGCATCAGTGTAATGGATGGTATGGTGGAGTTTTCTCTTTCCCCGTGCACACACACACACGCACACTCACACACACACACACACACACACACACACACACACACACACACACACACACCTAGAGATAGCAACTGTTAAGAAGAGATGGTATACTGAGTTCTTGTTATTTTTATTTTGACTCTTTCTGCTGTCTGTGTGTTCTGTGGCTGGGGTTTCAGTTCTCCTTTTGCTGCATGTTGTGCAAGTGTGGGTGGAGTGGGGTCTGGCAGGCTGGTCATGCTGCCACCTCATTTCAGGTGCCGGGAGCCTTCAAGGCTTGGGCTCACAGGTGCACCTGGTCAGCTACATGGAAGACTAGCCCTGTGTGTTCCTTCTTCCTCTTCTCTGCATTCCTTCTTCCCCCCTGCCATTTGTTTTGTGCCTCCAGTCATCCCACCTCCTCTTTTTAGCTTTCTAGCTTTTTGTAGCTATATCATTTACTGCTTGCATGGTTCCTTTCTGCTATGATGTGAGAGTACAGTTTCTTGGCAGTGATTATCAGTCAGGTGATGAAGAAGTTCACAGGAGAAAAGTGTTGTTCTTCATGGCTGACATAGCAACAACCAGGAGGTCTAATGTGAAAGAGAAACATGCATGCTTCAAGTTTATCCACTGATTGAACAAGGGAGATAAATGCTAAAGGGAAATAACTCCATCTTTAGCAGCGTGATGGCATCATGTCGTATTTTTACTTCCCCTGGGGATTGGGAATAAGAATAGACCTACCATGCTTCCCCATGTGATTCACAAGTGCCAATTAACCCGGGAAATTTACACTCAACTTACTCTTACTTAAACCATTTCTTGTGATTTTAGTGGCTAATGGCCTAACATGGCCTATGAAGCCTGAGAGATTGTACAGCTTCATCAGTCCCATAGATTTTATTTTTCCTGATGACATCTTTTTGAACTCAATTTGAACTCTAAATACTGAAATAGAACAGTGTTTTCAAAATCTAAAAGTGTACTCTCACTGCCAGTCACATTAAACTGTACAATGTTCTAGGAAGTCTTCTTGTTTTATTGATAACTTTATTATTGCTTCCATTTTCACATAAACATCATTATTTTTATTGTTTGTGATCAACAGTGCTTTTTTTGCAAACTTTGTTGTCTTTGTTGATGGTCACAACTGCATGCATAGTTTTGCTCTCATATTTTGAAAATCATTCAGCCGTCACCAAGCAGTGTAGATGATAGCCATTTTTACATGTAGGCTACTTGTTAAAACCAGAGCAGTTCCTGTTATAGAAAATAGTGACATGTGTTGTAGAAATGGTAAATTTGCTGTGTCACATCATGAAGCTTAGCAGTTTTCATTTGTAGAGTGGACTCCTATATTGATGAGTTTCAGACACATTTAGTTTACCTGCTTTTGTGCTGTGAGCACTGGGAAATTGCCCTGTACAAGTTTTCTCTATTACCTGTTGAGGTCTGTGATGGGCTGTACTGCAGATTTTAGTTCCTGCTTCCCTTACATTTTACTGATGGATGGAAATGTGGTGTTCAGTGTTTTTGTAATTCTTCAAGTGTGTCTCTGTGAGCTTCATCGTTGACAGTGACATTGTCAGGCATTTTTGGTTCATGGCAGAGTCAGTCTTCTCTGAAGTTTTCTAACTCAAATGGAAGTTCCCCTGCCAATATTTACAGCTAAAGTTGTCTCCATGTTGATTTGATGACAACACCCATTTTCCAAGTGTGGGGTATAGCACAACTCTTGGTTTGCCTGAGACACAGTAATTGATGATGGAAAGAAAATAAATAGTATACCTGTTTGCCACAGAGCTTTTGTAAGCTACTTTAATTTGATCCAAGTTAAGGAGATTTTCTTTACAGGGTTGCCAACCGAAAAGTTTGACAGGGTGTACCTACTGTTGCTTTCTGATTCTTGTTCTTGTTCTGCAATGATAGCAGCATGTCTTTGCATTTCTTCACTTGTAGAGGTTGAAGGCCACCCATAGCAATGTGATAGCCTCTAGGCCAGTTGGAATTATGGTAAGTGCTTTATAAAATTCATGCGCATGCTCATTTAATGTTGTCAGTGCTGAAGGTTTTCTTATGTGCCTATTAACCCTTACCACGGTGTCATAATTAGGACTGATTGCATAATCCACTCTGAGGGGGAAAGTTCATGACCTCCACCCCTAGCCACTTGTATGGGCATGCACAAACCCTTCCTCCATAGAGTGAAAGCAAACAATCTCCTTTAAAACCAATCACAACAGAGAGAAACTACGGTAAATTCCGGCCTATAAGCCGCGCCTTTTTTTTCATGAACGGACCCCTGCGGCTTATAAACCGGTGCGGCCAATCTATGGATTTTTCTCGAGAAAGTGGACTTGCATTCGCTCACTTACCTTTAAGTTTATTGTTGCTATGCGAAGTTCGTCGTATGACAACAACTCACACTCACACGGCACAGACAGCTGTGAGTTGGCAGTCAAAGTTAGGAATGATCGATCAGTTACACATTCAACCCAACAGAAGTAACACACACAAGACCGAAAGTAATGCCGAAAACACGTCGCCAAGTCTATGATGCAGCTTTCAAACTGGATGCCATCGTCAAAGCTATGGAGAAAGGGAATCGCGCTGCCGCCCAAGAACTAGGCATCAACGAATCTATGGTTCGGCGGTGGCGAAAACAGGAAGGTGAACTTGCCAAGTGCAAGAAGTCCAAGAAAGCATTCCGAGGTTGCAAAGCATGTTGGCCAAAACTTGAAGACGAACTTGAAGACTGGATTAACACACAACGTGTTGATGGTCGCGGTGTTTCCACTGTACAGCTTCGTCTTAAAGCGCGCACAGTTGCATCCAGTCTGAATCTTACCGACTTCTTGGTGTTTCCGTTTCATGAGACGCAAAGGATTGTCCATACGTGCGCGTACAACTTTGTGCCAACAGCTGCCGCCGGACTTTGTTGAGAAACTTGCGTCTTTCCGCAACTACACACAGAAGCAAGTAACAGAGAATCTGATTGGTCCGTAAATTCCGGCCTATAAGCCGCGCCTTTTTTTTCATGAACGGACCCCTGCGGCTTATAAACCGGTGCGGCTTATCTATGGATTTTTCTGATTTTTTTTTTTAATTCAGGGGGTGCGGCTTATACTAAGGTGCGCCTTATAGGCCGGAATTTACGGTAATACTACTACTACAACCAGTACCCCCCCCCCCCCCCCATCCCACCACCCCCACCCCCAATCATACATGACATACACAGAGACTAGCAGGCTTGGCCCAGACCTGCCCATGCGGCTCATGCTGCTACCACCGTGGTAAGGGTTGACATTTCTGGAAAGTGTACAAGATCTTTTTTCCTGCTTGATGGTTGCCTGTTTATAATTTCAAGTGTTGTACATCATTTTTGTTCACTAAGTTTGACTTCTTTTCCTGTTCTGTACATTTTATGAACTCCATGTGTGTTCAGTTGTTTTTTTTAAATCTGTGTTAATGACACCTTTTGGTAATATTTTTTTTCTATGTATATGATGTTGGAGGAAAAAATTCTCTTTCTTTTTTCTTTATGTTTTTGGGGACTTGTTTTACTGTGTGGTGCGGAATCTGTCAGTTGCAGAAATTTTGCAGTGATGTACCCAACATTTGGCATCCATATTTTTTGCTTATAATCTTACATGAATATGGCCTTGCTCTCAATATGCAGGTGGCCAGTTACAAGGATGCGAAGTGTTGATGTTGATGTCTTATCAGATATAAAATATTCCTAAAATTCAAACCTTAATTTAAGCACTTTATGATGATGTGTGCTCCCTGGTAGTTCTCTTGGTTATATTTGTCTTACATGTGACAAAGGCCAGAACTTTAGTTGATTATTAGAAATACAATATTATTGGCCATTTCCCAGAAACGCTTTTCCTAGAAATGGAGAACTGTTCATGACAGTGATATACCACCACCACCACCACCACCACCACCACCACCACCACCACCACCCCACCCCTTTGAATGCCCATATACTGGGCAATTTCCAATGAATCACAGCTGATAATGGTAATGCTAAGGTCATGCTGTGAAATGTCAGTGTTTGTTGGAAGAAACTGTGAGGGCTTCAATGGCATTTGAGAAAACAAGCACAACAGAATACTCATTTTTGGTGACTTTTTTTGCCCCTTCAAGTTTAATATTGTCTTCTGTTCTAAGAGCATTAAACTCACTTTTTAATAACTGAAACAAGTCATATATTTGGTGTAAACATGTAAAATTACAATGGGCATACTTTTATGTAGGAAATATTTTGCTTACATTGATTGTACAAGAAACTGTGCTTGTTATGCATTTCTTATCTGTGTGTCTAATTTTTCATTGACATGAACTTTACAATGGATGAATTGATTTTTGTATTCTTGTTTGATATTTCCCTCTGATGTCTGCACAGCATGTGTGTAGATGACTTTATTTTGCCACATTTAGTTCTTTGTGTCCTTTCACACTCTGGTATGGTACCCTCTTATTGAGTGCTTCCTTTGCCATGTCAAAATGGTTATTTTTTAGAAAGTTTGTTGCAAAAACAATTTTCTTGGGAGGAAAATCAGTCATGACCAGAAGTAAGATGCAGATTTATTTGGGTCCCATTTCAGCTTGATATGATTTTTGGTCCTGTAATGAAATAGTAGAGGGAAACATAGAGACTAGTTTTGTTTTATAGCCTAAAATATTAAAGTTTGTTTTAGATCTTGGTTGACTTCCAGTTCCATCCAGATGTGAGGAAAAAAGAATACAAAAGTTGTTACTTTTGTGACTGTTTTGCTAAATGCATAAACATTTAGAGGCTTAATTGATGTCCTCCTGGCCATGCTGGGATCAGTGATGTTCTTGTGCAACACTTCATCTTTCACAAACAAAATTGCCATGTATGGAGGGTTTTGGCCAGTTTACAGGCTTTCTTTTCCCTGCCATATTCAACTCAGGGATTGTGAGATACTGAAGAGGAAATGCTGGACAAGTGGCATCACAGCAGAAGATGATGGATGTTGATGTCAAGTGCCTGTCACGATTCATTTTGGGGGTCTAGCACCTGCTGCCTCGGAGCAGCACCTGATTATCATGTAATATCCTATAAGGCTGTGGTCCACCCTTCTGCCACTCCTGTGCTGTCCCTTGCCACCCAGTAAAGGTTGCAGCCAAGCTCACCAGTTTCCTGCAGACTCTTATTGTTCTAAACTTAAGCACTATTTAGAAGCAGTTGATTAACGCATCTAGAACATTGAGTCCAAGGAAATATGAGAGGAAGCAGCTGGGATCTAGCTGACAGTCAGGTTGTAATGGAATGGCATGATGGGGTGGAGAGAGGCAGTGTGGGACATGATGTGTCTTGTATTATGTCTTATGTGTCTAGTGGCAGTAGCTACAAGCTTAGGACTAGAGTACAGTGGTCAGCATGACAAACTAGCAGTCTGATGTGCCTTGATTGTGCCTTTCCACAGCCTTTCCCCTGGTTCTTCATGTTGTGAATGCCACAGATATTTTTGTTCTACATCTGTTAACTGTTCTTTGCTGAGTCCCCTTAGTTTATTGCCGTGGTAAACTTGAGTTAACTCTGTAATGGTCTCTGTGGAGAGAGTGAAATTAACTTCTCTAATTTAAGGAAATGTTCCTTTTTTTCTTCTTCATATTGTTTCCATTGGGATCACTTATTTTGAATGTAGGATTGTCAAATGAATTTTGGACTATATTTTAATGAAGTTACTTCAGAATAACCTTTGGGGAAATTATGTGTTAGTTGTCACTAACTTAAATAAAATTATGTACAACTTTTATTATTTTTTCTTTGTTTTACAGATAATTCTGGACTGTCCGGTCTCACAAGCTTCGAGAACAAGTCTGTTGCAAGCTAGCTGCCTTTTTTTTTTAACCTTCAGCATTCTGTCTCCATCCTCCTGTGACATCCAGAAGAGAACTTCTTCCTCTGGGCTTGACCAGGGCGGGCCCACATTCCACCTTTGTAGCCAAGCCCCTTGTGGCTGTAGGCCCAGCACTTGGGGCTGTAAATTTCAACATCACATGAAGTTTAGCCAGCGTGTAAATAGGTGCAGCTTGAATCTGTTCTAGGCAATTGCTTGTGAGATTGTGCATGTGCCTGTGTTATATGTGGGACTGAATGTTAATGTGGCCTTAATTGATCATTATCTGAGTTGGAATTCATACTAATTACTGTTTAATGAAATATTCTGATGACATTTGACAAATGCCATGTAGTTATCTTCTTCATGCTTGTTATGAGCTCCTACCAAACTTTACTAATGTAACTGAAATAGTGTTAGTGGACAGATCTGTGGTTTGGCTGGGGCTGGGGTGAGTTACATCATTTAACTTAACATACTGGAAAGCCTTGACGTTCCCGTCTATCACTAAGGCCACAGACAGGAAAAACTGCAATCATGATGCAAAGTGAAAGTGTAATGGAGATGTGATGTGGACAAATTTATAATTCAGCTTCTCCCCTGTCTTGTGTGTGCATCTTTGTGGGAATGCACACATCATGAAAACCTTTGTTACATCCATAATGAGTATTTCCCTACATAATGACAGCCACATGTATTCCTAATGAAAACTATCAAAAGACTTTGGTTTTGTTTTAAATAAGCTTTATTTGCCATAAGGTGTGAATTTATTATACATGTGTATATAGATATGTTTTGCTTATTGTAGGAGATTTGATACATCAAAGGAAACACATTGTAATATATACCTTGTTTGTATGTTTTGGTTACGGTACATATTTTAACAGACAATTCAGGAGTGCTGTGACATATATCATTTGTTATTATTCATATTCTTTTATTTTTAGGGGTGATGAATATTGTCCATATATATGTAGTACACAGATGGAACAAAATTAACAAACTATATTGTGTTTTGGCATCCAGTAAGTATTCCACTTCGCTGCAGCTTGCCTCTGTGTGCGCGTGTGTGTGTGCGTGTGTGTGTGCGTGTGTGTGTGTGTGTACAGCAATGTCATCAGTGCCTATGGTTACAAGCAGGCTCAAACTGATTTACACTGGAGTGCTGACACTAACAGATGCAGTAGACCTGACTGTGAGAATGGTGACTGTGGCAAAGGGATTACTTTGAAGTGAATATGATGTGCAGTGTGAAATCTGCTGTCCTGTTCTGCATTGACTGTGAATGGTGACAGAGATGGGCTGCCACCATAATAATAGATTGAGTCAGGGACCCTTTGACTGGCATGCATGATTAAAAAAAATACAATTTCTTATGTAGTTTGCTTTCTGCGTGTAATTTTAAGTCAGATGATGCAATTGAATTTGCAAAAAAGTCAAATTCCTGTTCCCTTTTGTGAAACATGCATTGAACAATATTTTTTTGTGTCGTAAAATTGTATGTTTGATTATGAAGTGACCAGTCTCTATGTTGTGGCTGTGTGCTTTACATAGGTGTATAAATGTATCAAGGTTGACATTTGCTGTGTGGATCATGGCGAAATTCAAAATGTTCCATAGTAGTAAACTTGTTTATTCTTTGTCCCAAAATGCCAACATTTATAATCTGCAAACAAATTAAAAGCCCTCAAAACATGGCAGACATGATATCAGAAGCTACTATCTGTATGATGGAGTTGTAGAATTCTCCTATTAATTGTTTGGAATATGAACACCATGCATTGAAGTTAGGCATGTGTTGACTTTTTGAAGAGCGCCCTGACATTTTCAATCTCAATTTCCTGCACACAAAACTGTGCCTTGACCCCTCAAAGTTCACATCCTGGACTTCCATCTTGTCATATGTTTTGTGAATTTGCCACCTGTGGCACTTAGTATCTACTCAAGTAATGTGCACTTTTTCTAGTACTTGTACATCCATGTTTTCCCCAGGAGCAGACTCCAGTCCTTTGTTCCAAAGACACTCAACCATCAGGGCATTAATTCCATTTACCAACGCGAACATCAAAACTCTGGATTTTGTGTTGTTTGGCTGAGTTGGACAGAGGACTTGTAAGTTTAAAATGGTATCCTGAAGCAGTCAGGGCAAATGATCCCTTGACAGAAAAGGACTTGCATGAATTGCTTGCAAAGTGAGGTGTTGCTAATGGAAGGACAACCATGACCTGTATGGATGGGAAACTGTTACAGAACTACATTCAAAGGCCAAACTCTTGCATCACGTAAGTGAAGGGAGGCACAAGGAGTGAGAACAATTCTTGTTATATGTTGTTGTCTTGTCTGACCAGTTCTGAAGAAAGTGCTTCCTGTTTCTCTACCACCCCAGGTTGTGGCATTCCAGGTCTTTAAACCATGCCCTCCTAAACTCTTGGAAGGCATGTATATATCTCTCAGGACTCAATGGCATATGATTTCAAGGTCACCAATGTCGATATTCCTGCAGTGCATGGGAATAGAAGGATGAAAGTACATGTTTGAACTGGTTGGAATGTATAATGCCCCATCATAATCGACTCTTCTTGAACTGCCTGTCCCACTTTCCTTAGCCACGCAGCAAGAGTGTTTGTGGACGCTTCAGTTTTCTACTCAGACTGACTGTTTTAACTTAAGAGATCCCATGGGGAACTTTGGGGAACCCCTCCATAAGGTTATCTCTTGACCACAAAAGTCGGAACAGTGAGAGAAGAAAATGTGGGAGCTGCTCGGGCTTAGCTGATGGTTAGGCTAGTACAGGAATGGCATCTAAGGCCAGAGACAGGTGGCATGGGATACAGCACCTGAATGTTGGTGAGGAGCAACGGGAAAACATCATTATGGTGAATGTGAGGAATATGGCAATGTTGCAATGTTTTTGAGCTGCTTTTTTTTTCCTAAGGTGGTTTTTTGGTTGGGTTTTTTTTTTTTTTCGGGGGGGGGGGGGGTCGTTTGGTCGTCTTTATCTTTTGTTACTTTGTGTTCCTTTATACTGTGATTGATTTATTAAGTTGGAGTGCATTCATAAAGAATGAGGTTTTGTGGCAAGAAGCACTTTGATGCTCTTGTTAAGATATATTGTCATTTAATGATATGTACATAGGAGTTGAGGTTGTGGAGGATGTATTTGTGAATGTGTATGTGTCTGCATACATGTGCTCATGTGTTTTCATGCATGTATGTGCTTGTGCATGCCTGGGTGTTTGTATGAGTGAATGAGCAGTACATATGAGTGGATCTGTGTGTCTACATAAGTGCATGCATGTGTGTGTGTGTGTGTGTGTGTGTGTGCATTCATGCATGTGTTGTGTTTGTGCAGAGAAAGTGTAAAGATTCACAATGGTGTGACACTTGTGTGCCATGGGCAAGTTCCAGGGTACCCTCATCTTGATGAGTTCATTTCAAAGCAAGTTGAGGGCTGCAAAACCATGGCGAGGTACTAAATTAACTAAGACTTCATTTGGCTTAGTGCAGATGTGTAATTGCATCATGTATGACCGACATTATTTGCTTTCTTGTTGATACATGTCAAACTGTCTTCAAAGATTATGACAGTGGGATATGTTGATCATGTTTACTGTTGTAATGAACTGTTGATTAGCAAAGCTGTTTGGATTAGAATGCTCACTCACATTGACAGTCTTGATCTACTTGCAGTATAAAACACAATGTTCATGAGTTTCTTTCCCCGTCAAATTTCTTGTTGTACAAATGTGTATATGTCTTGGGATATATTCACCAACTGCTGTATACATAATTGCATATCATAAACATGCCTCTAAATTTACAAATTGCAGCTGATAAGGTAAAAAAAACAGTCATTTCGATGATTTCTCTGTTTTGATCCACGGAATATGTGTGCTTCCATTTGTCCCTGTCTCTCCTTGAGGATGGGAAATCAGATGACAGGTTGCCTTTGAGACAGGTTAGTGTTGAGTGGTAAACTTTCATTTTGCCCCTATTAGCCTTGAGCAAACAATATCACTGAGTCTCACTTTTCTTCTGACTGCTTGAAATTTGACTTGGGTCTAAGAAAGAAACCTTGACACCATCCATGTATTGTAGGAACAAATCCAGTAGAGCATTGCATTCTGCTTGTTGTAAATTTCATGCTTTGTAACGTAGACAAACATAATTATAACTTATTGTTTTATACTGAGTCGAGTTGTTGTGTTTGCTGGTTTGTTGGTAAAGAACACTGTTCGGTTTTTTTGTTTTTTGTGTGTGTCCACACAACTTGTGGTATTTATTTGAATGAATTCGAGTTGTGTTGATTAGGTATTCTGCAGCTGTGACTTAAGATTTGTTTATCAGAAGATGACAGGAAATATCATGGTGTATCCAAGTGTAAATCATCTCATGCAATAATGTGCTGATGATATGTATGTTAAACTTACAATCCATCCCACCCATTTTGGATTTATTAGGTTCTGTGAACGCAGATGATTAATGCATATCCAGTAATTGTAAGAAGACCATCTCTTTTAGCAGTAGTTTGTGTTTCCCCACCCTCAATATGGGGATTACATTTTGCTCATTGTGGATTGACATACTCATTGCATGGACAGATGTCACCACTGTTATGATCCGTACATTTCTGACAATAAAACAAAAATTTCTACAGAAAGTGTGTTCTTTGCTTCACTTGTGGTAATGATGATGCTAGTTAATCACTTCGTGCTGGCATGTGAATTACATGCTTCAGGAAACTACGTGCATCTGACCTGACATCAAAGGAATACCACTATCATCTGCTTGTTTGGGAGTATTGGACTAACAATAACTGCATGCATGTCTACACCAGATCACTGCAAATTTAAAGTTTTTTTTTAAATGATGGTTTTATTTTAATTGCAGTTGCGACATTTACTGAAATAATTACCAAAGATGGATGGAAAAGGAAGCTGCTGGTTCAGGATATTAGTCGCTAAACTTAAGGGAAACATTCTTATTTGAGATAACAAAAATAAGTGTTTATTGTATGAATGGTGTATTTAGTCTTGAAATCATACACCCCTCCTATTTCTTCTTTCATTCACTCAAAGAGACCTTTCCAAATGAAGGTGATTTTATTCATTTCTGAATACAACGTTGTAGGGTGTCCAATAACTTAAGACTTTAACGTCAGTTTGGCCAGAAAGACTTGCTAATCTGGGCAGGTCGACCTTATTAGGTGCACTCTGAAATCGGTTTTTCATGCTTTGCACGTACATGCAAAGGCCTCAGAATATTCTAGCCTGAATGCACATGAAAGGTACCAACATGAATGTGTCAGTTAATTAAGACTGGCGGTGCAGCCACTCAGCCAATGGGATGCTTCCAAGTGAACCGCTTTGGCATAATATTATGTGCCCGGATTCAAAACACCTTCCGTTAACCCTCTTCCGCTCATCTCCTTAAAATACCGCTCATTTGGAACACGAAAAACTGCTTTGCGTTGTTGATATTTTTATTCAATTTTGCCTAGAAAATTGTTAGACATGTAGATGTCTAATGATAAAATGATTTTAAATTTATTTTTTTGTAATACTATTTTGTACAAAAAGGAAAGAAGGATAATTATTCAAAAGACGAACTCCCCTTAAAAAAGAAAAGGGAAAACAATTAACAAGAGGATTTCATTAGCATCCTGTATGCTCTGCAAGGGGGGGGGGGGGTGAGATGCTGACTCGCGACCACATTTCTTGGAGTGCAAGAATCGGAAAGCATGGGTTGGACCGGTTCCGTGTATATACTGATTTCCGTATAGCTGCAGAATCTTTCATAGCTCCCAGTACCCCAGCAGGGCATAACCCCTACACTTTGCGTGGTCCAGGGGCCCCCTACGTCGAACTTGAACTGTTCAGCACCAGGATAATTTTCAGCTCCATCCATGAGAAAGAGTTGTTATAAGATTCAAGGTTTATCAAGCTTAGACAGCAAATAACTAAGCGAAAATGGCGTACTGCTGCATTCGTTGATTCGCGGCACAACCATTGCCTGCCCGCTCACCACATTCTCTGTGCGTCCGATTTCGAGCTGTCGTCTCATCTGCTGGCGCCATCAGTTTGTGTATGCACATGCTGGACGTGCCTGTAATTCATTTTAAAACCTGTGTACATGCATGAAGTCGCATGATGTTTGTGCCTCCTTGTGTGTATGTGTGTGTGCGTGCGCGCGCGCTCGCGTGCGTGTGTTACATGTGTGCACGCGCGGGTGCATGCACATGCGTGATTGCGAGAAATGTGTGTGCATGCTAAAACTAGTGACTAAACCTCACATGTAAGCTGTAGGCCACTGCCCATTTTCCCTGTGAGAAGTCGTCGTGTTTGCCTGGTGAATGAGCCTCCCAGTGGGATGGGATAAATATTGGCCTACCTAGTCTCCCTACACGTTTCGTAAGAGGCGAATAACTAGGGACTGCATGACTTGACTTGCTCGTACTCCTACCATCTCTAATGATTTTTCGTGGTCAATGGCCTTAAATAGCTTACAGGCGCTGATAAGCCGTAAAGCCCCATCCATCCATCCATCCATCCACCCACCCATCTATCCATCCATCCATCTATCCACACATCCAACCATCCATCCATCCACCCATCCATCCACCCATCCATCCACTCATCCATCCATCCATCCATCCATCCATCCATCCATCCATCCATCCATCCATCCATCCATCCATCCATCCATCCACCCATCTATCCACCCATCTATTCATCCATCTATCCATCCATCCATCCATCCATCCATCCATCCATCCATCCATCCATCCATCCATCCATCTGGTGAGTGAGAAATCAGACAGCACAGGAATTGGTCAAAAGACAATGAATCAATTGCTAGGGAAAAACTGGTGGAAGGGCCGACTTCAAATCTGCGACCCAGTGTAGAAGGACCAGCAGACTGGACGGTGGGTGTAGAAGTACTGGTAGACCTTGGAGAGGGGTATGGCCACCGATGTGTCGCTGTGTGAGGGTTGGGATCTGAATGTTCCTGGGTGATTTGAAAGCCCAGTCGAGTGTGAATGAGTTGATACTATCTCGATTTCGTATAGTGGCCTTCATGGCTGCTAGAGGCTGCCCCCGGCTGAACCATTGGAGCAAACCCCGAAGGCCCACGAGCGAGAGGCTTCGGATGATGGGAGACCGGCGCTGGTTGTATGTTGTACTCGATAACCGCAAGGAATAGGGACGGGAACACATTCGGTTGTGTTTTTTTTCTTCAGGTTCCAGCTGTTAGTTTCTTTTCTGCTCTTGTTGTCCTGTCCATACTTCTTTCCAACATGTGTTCATCTCCCGTGTGTTTGTGATTTTTCTCTAGACGTTACCGCTGGTAGGTCTGAAAGAGGTTGAGAAGTGTGAAAGACTTTTTGTATCTGTGTGATTTGTGAAATAAACATGAGTTGTAATGGCATATAGCCGCAATGAGATAATATAAATTATTGTGAATGGAAAATTATCTCTTTTTTTCCTCAAACATTTTCCCTCCATGTTCTTCGATACGAATTGGATGTAAGAATTACCACAACACTGTATGCGCTTTCCGAAGTTTCCTGATGCCTAGGTACTTCTACATGAAATCGTCGTGTAGAGAAAGAGGAGCAAATTTAGAACTTTGTCATGAAATGCCTGGTTTTGTCGACGCCGACGACATTGTAGTCATGTTGGTGTACATTCCCCACCACCACCACCCAGCCCCCACCCCACCACCCTCTCCATTCATTTGCAAATTGAGCATTTACAGTAAAAAGTCTTACAGGTCAACGAACATCGGAAATGGTAATGAATAATGTTGTCATCATTTGGGATCCACACCGTTGGAAGTTTCGTGATCTCCTCCAGTAACTATATTTAAATCTCGGGTCCCTTTAGCGGCTGTCAGTGCACTCATGCAATGTGGAACTGGAAAGCAAACTCTCGCTCTCCGAATTTCCAAATCATCGACTTGGCGCTTTATTTCTGTCGTCTGCTGAGCCCCCTGTGGTTCGGGGGTCAGAATAGACCCACCGCGTCTCCCTACGCGATTCATAAGAGGCGAATAAATAGGGACATCGTGACTTGATTTGCGCTTACTATAAACTGTTCTAGTGATTTTCGTAATTAATGGCCTTACATAGCCTACAAAGGCTGATAGGCCGCAAAACATTATCTAGCTATCTACCTGTCGTCTGCTTCTTGACTGGAGTAATTAATGTGCTTCAGTGTCAGGGTCTTAGCCGGGGAAAAGACGCTTGTCTGTAATTAAGCAAGGTGCAGAGAAAGTTGCACGAACTCCACAGCTGCATGCTATATGCACGATACAGAACTAACTTGCATTGCTTCTCCCGGCCCCAGAAGAAGAAAAAGGAGTGCAATTAATCCCGATTTCTGAGGCTCTTCGGGTGCGGTAGGGGATGATAAACTGGTAAGCTACTTAGGCCTACTCTGGGCAGAGAATATGAGCGGTTAGAGACCCAGGTTTTAATTGATAGTCGTTTTGCAATACACAAACCTTACTTCTCTCTCTCTCTCTCTCTCTCTCTCTCTCTCTCTCTCTCTCTCTCTCTCTGTGCGCGCGCGCGCGCGCGTGTGTGTGTGTGCGCGCGCGCGCGCGTGTGAAACTGATCTGGAAAACTTAGACCACAAAATGGAGGTGTGTCGCCATGTTTGAGTAATTGTGTGACCGTGTATGTTTGAAAATGTGTGCGTCACGCGTGCACGCGCGACACAATGGGAGAAAAGTAAAAGAATACATGAAAGGCAGAAATATATCATTCAAAAGCATCAAGCTTTATTACAGAGGAATCTACATGTATTTACAAGTAGATATGTACATATTACACAATGCAGTTAGATGGACGCACGCGCGAATAGCAAAAATAATGAAACGATATTCTGCCTGCTGTTGGTCTATATATATAATGAATATACATAATGCTTGGTGATAAATAAGTTCATTCATTCATCATTGTTCATTCGTTCATAATTGTTCTTCTTTGACCGCTCACTCCATTCAGATTAACACGCCGAAGGAAAAACAGTCGAAGAAGCAACTTCCAAATCAACAACAACAACAACTTCCAAATCAACAACAACAAAAACAAAGAACGATGCAGCATACTTCGTCATCGATCTGTATCTATCTCTGGAAATGTTCGAGGCAGGGCTCTATAGCATGAATACTGAGTGATGTCTAAATGACCTGCTGTTCTGAGGTAAGCTAATGTAAGTACAAGAACCCGAAAACATTGTCATAACCAAACTACCAGGTTTTGCATAAAATATTTACGACTTTCTACTATGTCAAGATGCTGACAGATTGAAGACCGTATAAATAATTTTGCATGAGGGCATTGCGTCCCCTTAGGTCTGTCTACAAGAAATTTCTACAATGCTTTTGAGAAAATATCCGTCCTAGTGATGGCAGCGAGAATGTTGTAATAAATATTACTGTAGGAAAGCTGCTTTATTTCACTCTCCACTCATACATGTATACTCAGAGTCAATACACACTGCATCAAAAGTCAGACATACGCACTCACAACGTTCTACACCCTCACTCATGTAGCAAGCAAGCATGCTGATGAAGTTCATTATTCCAAGCTTTCTTTCATTCACCGTTCGTTCCCTCACTGTCTTGATCGGCACGAACATACGTAGGCAGCCGCAAGCACGCCGATTGCATGTATGAAGTATTTACAAATATTGATTGAGCAGGTATTTGGTGTACTGGAATCACGTGGATTCGTGATCCGCCATGCACGAATAAATCGTGGTTTAAAAAATGGAAATAAAAAACGAACCGGTATTTCAAATGCTCCGTCTTTTAGCGCACCCTGCAGACGCACTCAAACACTTGCACTCCTGACAGAAGGAACAGAACTCCGCCCAACGCATAAGTCGACTCGACAGGATCGAGTCGACACTTAATATTCAATATTTAAATATTCAATATCTATCACAGCAAGGCGCAACAAAATTACAGCGTATATGATTACACAGCTGCTTGAATTCGCTGGAAGGGGAACTTCTGTTTTGCTCAGCTGAACGAAGTAGGATGCCGAAGGTTCGAAATGGAGGTTTGTCAACCAACCCCTGGTACGTATTAAGTCTCCTGTCCTAAACTTCAGACTTGAGCATCAGTTGAACATTCAAGAATCAAGTTCTGTGGTGTGATGTTTTGTGCAGGATAGGGTACACGTGTCTATTCAGAATCCTGCAACACATTCAAGAGACACATTCACTGCTAGAGAAGAAGTAGTGTCCCAAGTTGACGGCGTGTAGTACAGCCAAGTCGTTTTTTTCCTTTGGGTCCTTGGAGGAACTTCTCTCGTGATTTGCAGTCGTTGGACCCGCGAGTCCATCCATGGCATCGTTGTATAATAATCTCTTATGAAACTTTATCACTCTGGTCTCATTCAGAGTTCAGCAATACGATCAGGAGATTTAGCAATACGGTCACAAGTTGCCCAGCGTCTTGTCCTTGTAGTCAATGTCTACAAGACATATTCAGACAATGTCGCCATTTCAGGAATCTCCGACGACATCAAGGTTGCATTCGACACCACCCAACGACACAAGAGTCAACATCTTCTCTTCCTCTCACCTGCCAGCAAGACTTCGGTTCAGTTCTTTCTGTGGCACTGCGAGGGACAGTGATGAAGTGGACGGCTGCAGATTTGCAAGGGGGAAGTGGGGTGGGAGGTTATGGAGTGGGTGGATGGATGTGATAGGTTTGTATGAATTGTCGCTATGAAAACTTCACAGCTGACGATGCTGCAGTTGAAGACGGGGAGATGGCGTTGGATCTTTGGTGCGAATGTCCATCGCTGACAAGGGAGGAGGCAGAAGAGTTGTATTCACTCGTGTCGGGCTCCGGCAAGTGTTGTGGAGCATCCGACCACGTAGACCGACGCACGTACAGCCTGCAACCAGAGGGGGAGAGAGTTTAGTACAGAAACACGGCACGCAAGGCGAGAAGATCACGTCAAGAGTTACAACAGATACAGGCAGAGTTGTCACTGAAAATTTTAGCGCTGATTCTGTGAAAATCCGCCACAGCTGAGCTACAAAGCAAAACAGAAATGAAATCAGACGGAGCTTTGATCGTCAGTTTTCTCGATGGCAACCATTTGATCGTGAGCCCATGACACTGAAATTTAGAAATAAAACACACAAATGTTATGTTTGTATTTTTCTTTTGTCAATTTTGAGCGAACCAATTTTCCGTCTTTTTCTACCAGACATTTCTACGAGCGTCGCAGTGATTTTCTCCATTGCGTGAACAGTGCCTTTAGCAAACTTTGATGAACGCTTTTTCCTTGGAAAATGACAAAAACAGGCTGCGACACCCTTGATCTTGTCTCGGGACAAACTCCATTAAAATGACTGTCTTGGAACATCTTCTATTTCGCACTTTCTCACGAGACAGTCTTTCTCAAAACCCTCCCTATCTGTTCAGGAGAGCAGCTCTGCTTTTGGATCACGGAGCTGCGGCAGGCGTTTCAGCTATGGAGGGCAGCAAGGGGAAAAGTCCTTGTTCAACTCGGGTCTCCTCACGGGCCCGCCAGGACAGACATTCAAAAACCTCATCCTGGTCTTTAGCGCCGGATCCCTGAGGCAACAGGGAGGCGCTGCTCTGACTTCCCATCATTCTCGCTATTTCAGGTAGCACCGGTTCCCGACCCCCCCCCCCCCCCCCCCCCAGGTTTACCCCCCAATGTACCCCCGCCTCTGCGGGTCCTTGCTGAGACACTTCCTTTGTCCCAGTCCGTCAACCTGTCTCTCATGCATTCCGGTTATGACCAGACAAACACAGGGCAGGTCTATGCCAGATTCCGTGTCGAGCCCGCGCATATTTTCACAGCTTCGCGCCACCTTGGTGAATTGACGACTGAACCCTTCACACCCAGGAAGGAGGGCAGAAAAAAAGGGGCAACAACGAAGGATTTAATTTTTAAAAAGTGCATACTGATTTTTTAAATATAAATCTGCCAACCTCAGCAGAGGGGGAAGACTGAAGAAAAACGACAAGATTGCTCCTCAAGAGATTTGTGCCAAGTCAGGATATGTTACTTTAGCCTCCATTCAGCGGCAAAGTAAACTCATTGAATTCGGTTATCATTCACTCGTTGGCTGGGCGATCTCAGGCTCAAAATAGTCGCGTATTTTAAATATATCTCCTTCGATAATTAACGTTTTTTAATTACGGCTTTTCTTCAGTAGAACCTATAGAAAATTTATTTCGTCTGCAGTGATCAAATGTTGTCGGGAACACTAGATGAGTTTCCTTTTCATAAGATCATCACGTCAGAATCTTTGGTCGATATCAAATTGTTTCTCTGCTGTGCCACGTGGATTTTCCTCTGGCAAATTTAATAGATTGTCTTTAGAGCTTGGCCTTATTCATTAGCCAAGTGTTGCGTCAACACTACTCCGCAGTCCACTTGATTAGTGAATGCGAATTCGTTTAACAATATGTTCACAAAACAATGACATCATCAAGGATTTTAAATTGCAGCAGGCAAGAAATGCTCAAGAGGATATCAGCATAGTCCTTCAGCTGGAAGACTGAGATTCACGGTGATTGTTAAAAAAACAACTTTGACCTGTTACGGACGTAGGGTCATGAAAATGATGCGGGGAATCTTCAACTCTTTACCCCCGCCCCGCCTTACCTGCCTGGTTGTAGACCCCATGTCACCACTTCCTGTTCGTCCTTGGGGACGGCCGGCCACGCCGACTGCGGCGCATCGTACAGATCTACTAAAACGTTAACGCTCTCCCTTTCTCTCCTCCTGGCTTCATTCTCTTCTCAACGCTCACTTCAACTGTTCAACTCCACAAAAACAGTCCGTCACTGCGCTCATCAACTTTTCTTCTCGCGTACTGTCGGTCTCGCAGGCAATTTTTCTTCTCCACGCGACACCAGCGATCGCTCATAGTTTCATAACCACTCACGTTACTAATCAGTCACCAGTCATTTCAAACTGCACGCATCGAGCATCTGATTTAAAATGAAACACACACATCAACATAATTATCAGGAGAGAGAGAGACAGACAGACACACACACACACACACACAGAGAGAGAGAGAGAGAGAGAGAGAGAAACAGAGAGAAACAGAGAGAGACAGAAAGAGTGAGAGAGAGAAAAAAAGAACCAAATGATTCAGTGGCTAGAGGTACATAAAAAGTATTGAGAACAAAGTGGACGTACACGAATACCAGATGAAAGGCAAAATGATGAAATAAGTTTGGGAGAAAGGTACATTTGGCAGCTAAAATCAATAACACACAGAGCTGAAGCAAAACCAATAACTGTTTAATTGATACTGAACACAAATTATCAGCCGGCTACATTATAAGCAAAATAACACGAAAAACATTCAATATGCCTAATGTACCTAAACAGAGAGAGAGAGAGAGAGAGAGAGAGAGAGAGAGAGAGAGAGAGAGAGAGAGAGAGAGAGAGTGAGTTAGTTGCTGAGACGAAAAGGAAGACAGACACGACAAACTGAACCCGCATTTACATGGCACCTGCATGCAGGCGCGCATACACCGATAGGTCAGCGCAAACTTATACACAACTATGGATTCAGAGTCCTTTGTGCACAAGGGACAAAAGGGATAAATTGCTGAGAAGGGAATAGAAGGGACGGAATAGAGAGAGAACATCTACAGGAAAGACCCTGAAGAAAAACATTTATAACTGGACACGAGCAATGAACTTTAAACAACTAGTTTTACTCGTCCACGATCAACTTTTCAAACCTGCTCTGCCCTAATTCAAAATGTAACCCCTGTTTATCAGACTGTTAAGCCTCAGTTTACTCCCTTTTTTCATCAACTACAAATCTTCATATTATCACCCGCCTATAATCTCCATTCCCATCCCTATCCCTTATTCTCTCCGCGCGCACCCCCCCCCCCCCCCCCCACACACACACACACATACTACACGCATCCTCTTCCACACTACGCCATAAATATCCTACCTTTGCTGCCTGCAGACGATGGAGGTAAGGAGGGCAGCCACGAGGAAGACGGTGCCTACGGTCAGGCCAAGGATGGCTGGCCAGTAGCGGCTGACCACAGTCTGGAAGGACAGGCGCCTGGCCTTGAGGCCCACCAGCTGTGCCTCGGGACTGGACGGGAAGGCCACCTTGAAGGAGCCGTCCTCTCGTGTGCTAGGCATGAGGTCCGACAGGTTGACTCTCGGCACGAACAGCCCGCCATCGGGCACCTGGAGAAAGGGCAGAGGGGGTTTTTGAAAGTTGAAGAGTAGATGGTGTGTGCATGCGTGCGTGCGTGAGTGCGTGTGTGTGTGTGTGTGTGTGTGTGTGTGTGTGTGTGTGTGTAAATGTGTGGGTGTCTGTGTCTGTGTGTTAATGCGTGTGTGTATGCGCGCGTGCGTGTTTGAGTTGTTCATGAGGTTTGTTTCTGAGCATGTGTTCAAATATTGTGTCATGCTTGGTACTTATTTCCAAGATTGCATGAGTGCAGGAAAAATTCTCAGTCGCGTGGAAGAGCAATGAATCTGCGTAAAATCAATTGTTCTGGTGTTTAAAAATGTAGATCGTTTGTGCCTGTCTGTATGCGAGCGTTGATGCGTACGTGGTTTCCTCCCCTCTCTCTCTATCTCTTTCTCTATCTCTCTCTTTCTATCTCTCTTTCTCTCTCTATCTCTCTCTTTCTCTCTCTCCCTTTCTCTCTCTCTATCTCTTTCTCTATCTCTCTCTAACTCTCTCTTTCTATCTCTCTTTCCATCTCTTTCTGTATATCTCTCTCTTTCTCTATCTCTTTCTATCTCTCTCTTTCTCTCTCTCTCTTTCTCTCTCTCACTTTCACTCTCTTTCTCTTTCTCTCTCTCTCTCTCTTTCTCTCTCTCTCTCTCTCACACACACACACACACATCTTGCAGGTAGTTATTCATAAAATAACCAATATAAGCACACGTACAAACGTACATACGCACAGACGCGTCTACATACCTCTACTCTGGGGCCATCGGCTGAGGAGTTGGTGGCGGTGGCTGGGGAGACCATCACGATGACGCCGCGGTCATTTTTCTTAGCGATGTGGTGAACCACCACGCCGTTCTTGGTCACCACCGTCTTCTTGACCAGCTCCTCCTCCTCCTTCTCCTGGCGCTTCTTGTTGCCCAGGTCGAAATTTCTGTCTACGGGTGGCCCTGGAGTGTTGATGATGATGGGAGGAAACTTTACGGTTGTCGTAGGAACCTCCTTCTTGGGCTTTTGTGTAGGCTTGGGAGCAGGCTTGGGCTTAGCATTAGCCTTGGGGCTGGCTTTGTTGTCCTTTTTGGGTGCAGGAGCCTTCTTGTCCTTCTTGGGGGTGTCTGGCGTGGTGAGCTTGATCTTCAGCTCCGGTGTGGTCTTCCCGCCATCTTGTCCCTGCAGCAGCTTGTTCAGGTCGTACTTGCCGTTGGAAGGGTCTCCCAGTGCCTTCATAATGATATCCGACAGAGAATCCGTCAGAGATTGGCTTCCTGATTTGGATTTCGTTTTCGACCCAATGGTGCTGCTTACCGATGTCGGTTCGGTGGTTTGATCTTCTTCCATCTCCTCCGTGGCCTCGCCGACACCGAGAGTTGTTTCGACTGATGTGGCTTCATTTGATGATGTGTCCGGCGTTGTTACCTCCTCGCTGGTGGTGGTGGGCTCAGGCAGACTTCCCTCCATCGATGTAGTAACATCTGCAGTCGTAGAGTCTTCAGAGAAAACAGTCATCTCATCCCGTTTCTCTGTAAAAGTGCGTGTCAACGTTGACTCGGTGCTAGACGATTCAATTCCTGATGAAGAGCTCGTGGACTGGGCATTCGTGGCGGTGGAAGTGAAATCCTTTCCAGATGTTGCTTCCACCTCTGCAGTAGTCGTTGCCTTCGAAGTCTTGCTGGTGTTCTCGCTCTTCACTTCTGATTTCTTCGAGGACGTTGACGTGGCATCGGTTGTAGTTGTGGAGGACAGGGTAGAGGCAGTAGTAGTCTTGACTGCGTCGTGTGATGACGTCGACGTGAGGGGAGTGGATGAGACTCGCTCGTTCTGGTCTTGCGTCAAAATCTCCACGCGCTCCTCGGGACTCAGCTTGGCTGCTTTGTCGAGGACCGTGGATTGCTCTGATGACGTTGAAGGTAGCCGTGTCGTCGTAGAGGCTGACTGCGTTGATGCCTCTGCCTGCTTCCCTTGCTTTCCTTCCGACGCCGTCGATGGTTGGACGATTGTGGTGGTCAGCAGTTTTGTCACTGGCGATGGTTCCGTCGTCGCTTCGGTTTCCCTGAAGCGTTTCTTCTCAGATTCGGTCACGGCAGCTGTGGATCTGAGCGTCGTGGTTGTTGTGGTTGTCGACCTGATCGTCTTTTCGTCTTCATCTTCCCTACCAGGGTGCATCTTCTCATCGGATGACTGGTGTGTCGTTGTCGTCTTGACTGTTCTCTCAAAGGTAGGCTCTATGGCTGCGGGCATGGTGGACTCGGGGCTTTCAGCCTTCGTCTCGCGATGAGTGGATTTCGAAGTTATGACGTCGTACGTTGCCTCCACGGAAGCCCTCTCAGTTGCCCTGTGCTGAGGAGCTTTGGAGAGGTGTCGCGGCTGTGTAGTGCCAGTGGTCTTGTCGCTCTCGTACCTGGGTCGCGACGTGATGCGTTTCTCATCCGATTCGTCTTTTCCTTCAGGCTTAGCTTGCTGCCTCGGCACATCTAGGGTTGTCGTCTTCTTTTGGAAGTCACCGGCCTGCAGATCACTGGGACGCTCCTCAGCTTCGTCGATCTTGATCACCAGTCTCTTTGTGTCATCCCCAGCTGCAGCAGCTGTGATGGGGGTTCCAGTCCTGGGCACGGGGCGTGCAGTGTTGGCGGCCGCCGTGATGGGGAAGGTTCGGTGCGTCCGAGAGCTGGCGGCGGCTGTGATGGGCACCTTGGTCTGCACGTTGGTCGCCTCTGGAGAGGAACGCAAAGATCCTGGCCGACCTGCTGCTGCTGCTGAGGTGATGGTGGGGCTGGGTGCCGTGCGGGGAGGATGGGAAGGTCGGTGCCACCTGGGCTTGCCGGAGGCCGACGCCGTGATGGGTCGCCCCAACGGCTGGGTCTCGTGGTCGTCGTCATCGTTCCCCTTGAGGATGTCATCGATTTGGAATGCACTGTCGCTCGTCTTCCTTCCAGGAGCAGGAGTCGTCTCCGCACCCTTGCGAAGTGTATCTTCTCGAGCCTCAGTTGCCTGCTCCTTGGATCTCTGGGTGGAGGCTGGGGTGGCTTCGGTCGTCCTGGTATTGTGAGCGAAGTTCCTCCCACGAGTTGACATTTCTGTCGGCAGTGTTGTCGTGGGCGGGACTGCTGCACCTCGACTGCCGGTAGTGCGGGAATCGACAGAGGAGGATTCCACCTTCATTATTCTGTTCGTCTCTGCATCCAGGTAGTATTCATCTCCACTGGCGTCAGGTTTCTGGAGGGAAGACTTGTCTTTCGAGGGGTGGCGTCTCGGCGCGGATTCCGTCTTCGTGGGTTGGCGGGAGTTATCAAAGGGATTGCGTCTCGTGGTGTCTTCATCCCCATCCCGACTCTCTGGCTTGGACTTCGTCCAGGGGTTCCTCTTGACTGCAGGGGGCTCGGTTCGGGACGTGGGGCGGCGGGGACGGGGAGTGGGTTCTGCCCGAGAATTGCCTTTCTCGCCCTTGGGCCGAAGCCACCAGTCCCCGGTGGTTTTCTGGGTGCCCACACGGACCATGTCTTCTCTCACTGTGGCTGTGTCTGTGTAGAAGAAGGTGGGATCGGTCTCAGGCTGAATTGTCTGACGCAAGTAGGGTGGCTGCTGAGGTGGTGTCGCATGTGATGGACGCCTGTCACTCCTGCCAGCCTCCCTGCTGGCGTCAGCCTCCCACGTTCTGTGACGGTCACCTGAAGACTGGGTAGATCTTGACCGGGATTCCGGTTCCCAGCTTCTGTCTTTTGAGACTACTTCATTGTCTCTTTCTACGCTTTCTGCATAGTCGTTGTCGAAATCTCTCGTTCTATCCATATTCTTTTTCCAAGAGTGATCCTCTTCGGTGCTGTCGGAAGGGTACACACTTTCTGGAGCATCACCGGGTGTCTGCGTGGTGGTAGTGACATCGTCTATGATTCGGTTAAACAAACTCTTGAAGAAATTGTACATCTTCTTTCCCTTGTTTGCTGCGGCTCCAGTGGGCATGGCATTGGTTGGTTCCCACTCACTGGGCCATGAAGTGACCGTGTCTGACGACTGCGTTGCTCGGAACTCGGGGTACTGATCGTCAGATTCGAATTGACGCGTCACTGCGGGCCTGAGCGTTGAAGGAGCAAACTGCAAGTCGTCGTCGGTGTGGTCTTGAGGGCTGAACTGCCTCACTGAAGACCGCCGGTCGTTCAAGTCATCCTCGTAGGAAGATCTAGACCGGGGCTGAGTGTCCTTGTCCTCTCTGGAGGTATCACGGCCAGCTGAAGTACGGGATGTCTCTTCTTCCTTGCGGTTGATTGAGACAGGGGGCCTGTCGTTGCCCCTTGACTGAAAGGAGGGCGTAGTTCTGACCTCGGAATCCTGAGAAAGCCGTATCCTGCTGTCGTTATTGTTGTCGTCTTTTGAGACGGGAGTTGCTGGGCGTTTGTCCTGCGACTGGTCATGTGTAGGCTTCTGACGAGAGTCTTTGTTGCTGAGTTTGGACTCTGTCCACTTGCCGCTGGATCTGGAGGTATCCATCTTGTTTGATGATTCTTCAGAGGGAGCGGGAATCCTCTCAACCTCGTGAGTCTTGGGTTGATGCTCGCCCTTGTCGACCTTGCTGGATTTGTCAGTAGCGGATCTGTCCACGTCGTCTTTCGACGTCTCGGAACGGCTGTGCGACTTCTGTGATTGTTTTCTGTCGGAGGTGGTTGCCGTGGTGGGTGACGCAACGTCGTTGTCGAGGGCTAGGTCTCTCTGCTTCTCGTAGAAATCCTTTTCAGAAGACTTGGTGTTTGGATTCGAAGCATCCATCTCATCCAGCTCGAAACGACTGAGCAGACCGCCAGGTCGACGCTTGGAGGACGCCTTGCCGGCAGGGGACCAGGTGCGTCTCCAGTAGGGTACGGTCGTGCCAGACTGTTCAGCGTCCTTTGTCTGTGGTGTGCTCGGTTGTTGGTGGCGAGATTCGTGGGATTCTGTGGGCCTGACGGCGCCAGGAGTCTTCATGGGCTCCTCTCTGTTCCACGAACGTGGGGTCGTGGCGGTGTCGTGGCCTCCAGTCTCCTGGCTGATATCTTCAGGGTCTTGTCTCTCATGGCCAGGAACGTTGTCATCCTTCACCTCGAGGTCAGTTTTCTCTTCGCTTTGAACAACTGCGGCATCGTTTTTCCGCTTCGGAGCCTTCGTTGTCTTTCTGAAATGCAATAATGACAGAATTTGATTGTAACTGCTACCATCCTTTCTGTGTAATTTCCGTGCATGATTTAGCAACATAAGCATTACATGATTCTTTTTCTCACCTCACTCACCGCTACCCCTCTTCCCCCAGTAGAAACAATGTGAGAATCCAAAATGCCCAACGAAAATATGTATGTACGTGATAAAGAGGGAAACACGAGGAGAGCATGTAGAGGACAAGACATAAGAAACATAAAATGACGTGACTTCATCGCAAACCGACCTGTAGCTGCGAGTCCAGTAGATATCAGGGAAAGTGACGTCACGGGCGTCAGTGAAAGGGGCTCGTGTCGTGGTTGTGACGTCAGGCCCACTGTGCGCGGGCCTCCCCGTGGTGGTGCGCTTGTAGGAGCGCGTCCAGAAGATGTCGGGGAAGGTGAAGTGGACGGTGGTCGTGTCTTCCTTTTTCGTCGTCGTCTCTGGGATTTCCTCTTCGCTGTCTGTTGTATCGTCTACAGAAACCGCGTCCTGAGACTCGCGTCCGTCAGACGTTTCCTGCTGGATGGTGTTCTCCGTGGTGGGCTGGGGTTGTTCCTCCTTGCTGCCGCTCTTTGGTGCGAAGGGAGAATCGGAGCTGGTGTCTTTGGACTGCTGCTGGCCTGTGGTGCGGCCCCTGATGTCTTCCCTTTCGACGGGAGACTCTGCTGCTTGCTTGGGCTTCGAGACTTCGGGTGCAGCAGTCGTTGACTGGGAGTTGTCTGGCTTTGCGTTTCCGTCAGCCTTGTCGGCAGATCTGGATGTTGTAATAGGCACCCTCTGTCGTTTTTCCGCCGTCGTCGTCGTCGTCGTCTTTTTCGTCGTCTGTGCTTCAGTGACACTGCCAGTTGATCGGGTGCTAAAGGCAGGCCTAGGTGTGAAAACAGTATCTGTCTGCTCTTTTCTGGGTGAAAGGTCGCTGTTGTCCTTCTTCTCATTTTTCACAACGCTGCCAATATCCAGCTTGAATCCTGGTGAGGTAGATGACTTGCTTTTGTGCACAAGAGTCGAAAAGTCCTCAGCCTCCTCTTCGTAGACCATGGCGTTGAGCGTGGGCAGTCGTGGGGTGTGGCCGGGGCGCCTCATGGTCGATGCCAGCAGATCTTCATCGTGCTTGACAAGCATAGGTTGGTTTGTGGTGACAGCATTGTCGTTGCTGTTTTGAACAGCCTTTGTAGATGACGACGTCGATGGTGTTGTCCTGGATGTCGCTGTTGAAGTGATTGTGGGACTCCTGGTGGTCGATGTGGTAGTGATTGTGGGACTCCTGGTGGTCGATGTGGTAGTTGTCGTTGATGTCGTCATCGTTGTTGTTTTGTCCTTTCGGTAACCAAACCTACTCCCTCCACGCGATCTGGACCTCGGTGGTGAGTATGGAGATTTAACGTAGTCTTCCTCGTCGTCTTCCTCTGAGGACTGCTCTGTGGGCATTGCAACAGAATTGTGTGAATCTTGGACCTTGGAGTTGGAATTCTCAGAGCGTGATGAGGAGAACTCTGACTTGGACTTGTCCTGTGATGCCATCACGTTATCGCTTTCGAAATCTTTTTTGTCAGAATCATCGATATCATTCTTCTTCCAGCCTGGCTGCGCTTTGCTCATTTCGTTGTCATTTACATTGACCTTCAATTTCGGCGACAGTTTGGGAGAGTTCCGTGAACCAGAGTCGATCTCTGCGTCATTACCGTCAGTGTTGTCACCTGAGTTCTTCGACTTGACCTCATCCAGGACATTTTCCTGGTTGATTCTCAGACGATCCAAGGAGGAGCCAGAACTTTGCATGTCGTGACGACTGTGTTTGCCCTCTTCGATCTGGAAGTCTGCAGGCAGGGATTTGGTGGCCACCCTGGGAGAGTTTTCTCGAAGTGTCGTATCGAAAGGTTCGAATGGGGATTTGCGTTCTGTGGGTCGGCTGTTGCCCATCAGGTCGTCGGAGGGGCGAGTGTTTGAGGAAACCAGAGAGCTGCGAGGGATGCCTGTGGTGGAGGGGTCGTCAGTGATGAGCCAAGGCCATTGCTTCCACTCGGGCGGTGGCTCCAGACAGTCATCCTTGGTGAAGCAGTGCACGGACCACTCGAACTGCAGCCTGCAAAGGCAAATGTTAACAAACAATGTAGACTCAGAAAGTGGTGACAGGGATTACTCGATCCGCACTCTGCAAATTCATATAATGAACAATTAAACTACCGCAACTGATAACACATACCCTTCAAACTAAAACTTGCAGCGATTAAGAGGTAAAAACAAAGAATGTCTAATACTGGATGACTATTGATGTGAAAAATTCGGCAGAATCAGACTCTGATTATAATACAAGGTGACTCGCGACATTTTTATGCGAAGTGGAAATGTATTCATTTTCGCCCTCGATATGAAGTCTTCTGTGTATTTATGGCATATTTTGAATGCTTTCGGTGGAATCTCTGGATGTTAAGGTGAGGAACATCATCGTAAAACAATAGACTTGAAGTCTTGGAAAAAAATTAGACTTATCAAAGGCATCATCGTTAAACTTTTTGACACAGGTTATGTAGCTGCACCCACCGAAGATAAATACATTTTATTGTGGCCATCGGTCGTTGTAGATGTACTTGCGGACTCCAAAAGACTGTTCCCCTGATAAGCGTTGCGATCTGCCTCATGAAAATACCTTGGAATATTTATGAAAAACATAATGTGGCCTTCGTCTTGAAAAGATTGTCAACATGCCTGTGCGTACAGAATCATTTGTTTTCGAGATGCCACTTAACTGCAGTACGTCAGAATGACAGCTTTGGTGGGATTTGTCAGGGTGTTTACATGTCACCTGGGATGCACGCTGAGTATTTTGTGTTGATGTTTCAAGAAAGGTTGCAAATAGCTTTATCACATTTCTTCGGTGCTGTGTTCATTCTAGGCTGAAGATGTGACTCATAATGCTTAAGCTTTGGGGATTGTTGACCTTTTCCAGCATACACGATTTAAAGTCATCCGTAGGCTTCATACTGACATATTTTAAACCCTACAATCAGAGCCTTTGCATGAGAAAGTGTACGTAAGTTGTCAGAGATCTAGTTGGGAAGTTTCTATGAAAGTTTCTTTTCCAAATGTAGTATTTTTAAGAATGTATTGCATACCCCAAATGACAAAGTACACAAATGATAAATTAGGCATCAACGTCTGCAATCATCCAAGAAATCTTCAATCAGATCCACCTCAAATTGTGGAATACACCTAAAATCATCGGGGAAGAGCTTTCATCACCTGCAGCCCTTGTGTTTTCTTCACAACCGATATACAACAAGGGCTGGACGCACTTCGGTCGCGTGGCTTTGTAGTTTCATTCCTTAACTTCACAAGCCAAGAAAGTCTGATTGATTTTCAGACTGCCTCACAAGGGCTATCTACTGACTCGCTATATGTGCCTAGCGGCTCATAGGCATGCGGAGGTAACCCAAAGAACGAGGGTAAAGGTAGTTTATTTTGCGTTATCAGATTTACTCTAGGGACAAAATCATCCACATTTCACTAGGGCGACTCGGCCAAATAAGGTGTTACGTGCACACACAACCATATGAATATCCTAAGTTCCCGTATATGTCAACTTGTACGGTTTTCCCGTAATCTGTCCCAAAAATATTATTGTTAGGCGTGTCCGGCGTGCAGTCAACTTTACACGGGTAAACACAAAATGTGCGGGACGTTTTGACATCGTCTAACAAACTGATAGAATGAAAATTCGTTTTCTCGCTATAGGTGGCTTGTGGCCTATCAGGCACTGTTTTCTTGCTGAACATTTTCAGTAAGAAAATCTTGCACCCAACGCGATCGACGATATTTGTTTTTAATTTTGATCGGCACTCGATGGATCAACTTTAGGAGCATGTAATGTTCCGTGCCTTTTTGTAAGGACAACTACAGTTTTTTAGACTTACAATAACGGCAACACTAGTGGACTCTTCCGAAGAAAGGGGAACGGGAAAGACAACAAAGCAGGCGGGCCATGCAAACTGACGGTCCTCAGCATCTGACTGGCGTAAATAGATAACTTGATATAAATCCCAACAAAATAATTATTTTTTAATTAACGCCAAGCAGATACTTGCATGGCCCGCCAACTTTGCCGTCTTTCCTGCACCCTTCTCCGTGGACGAATTTACCAGTGTGGCACGTTATCGGAAGTCTATCCGAGTTTTTTGTTTGCTTGCTTGTTTGTTGTAAGGGTTGGATCATTCAGAGGTTCATGGGTTTGAATTTCAAACATGGAGAGGCACTCTAAGAGCCACTGGTGGCGAGGCGAGGTACGTACGTAGTTTTGTCCTGCTGGCGGTTGCCCCGGACTCGCTCCTGCTGGTACTCGGCCTTCTCCACGTGTGACTTGAGCTCGGTCTCGAACCAGTCCACCAGCAGCGTGGTGTGGTCATAGTCGTCGTAGTCGTAGAAGAAGACGTTCAGTGTCACCATCTCCTGCGGGCAGAGACAAGCACGATGTCTATAAAGATGGTGTCTATGTAAAGCAGAGGTAGACAAAATAATCAATGGTAACTGCTATTTCTGAATATGAGCTCGTACGGACATGTCCAAATTTTCTACTCTTACGAACATCTTTAAGCTGACTCCGACGCATTCCTTATATTAAAAAAGCATCCACAACCATAAGTATGAACGATGTTAAGAACTTGATCATGGTGATGAAAGAATGGAATGGGGAGAGAAAGAGAGCGAGAGAGAGAGAGAGAGAGAGAGAGAGAGAGAGAGAGAGAGAGAGAGAATAAGAGAGGGAGGGGGGTGCGAACAAGACAATAAATTATGCGGTAAATTAAGAGTAAACCGTTAAAAACAAACTTTTTCGAGAAAAGGGAGGATATAGATGCCAAGAGAACGGTGAACGACATGACATTTTATTGATATCATAATAAACCCTCGCCCAGCGCTCACTTCAATCGAATCGACCCAGAATTTTCCGTCCTTTCTCTCAACACTTCCCTCCATGCACACCGGGCAAGGGACACTCACCCCCTTGGGCCAGTCGTCAAAGAGCACGGTGAGGATCATGTCTGTGGACTCCTCCCCCTTGAAGGAAATATCGTTGCTGTCGTACTTGAGCGGGCGGTGGAACAGGAACACGTGTTCATTGGCCCTAAGGAAGAGGATGTTCAGTTGGACATTACAGAGAGGGCAGATGACAATACGCAATGCTTAATGCTTGGATTGTGATAACTACAAAAGAAAATAAAATAGCGGGGTGGTATATGTACAGGTTTCCCATGTGATATTGCAAACTCAATATGTAATATGAGACTGTCAGAGACTGTCAGAATTTTGCGACATTTAAATCTAGTCACAGTTGTAGGCCTACGTGAGTTGTTAGAGATCTATTAGGGAAGTTTCTATGAAAAGTTTCTCTTCCAAAAATAGTATTTTTGATAATGTATTACGTATCCCATTTGACGAGAATTTGCCTCGTCAGATGTGTACGAGTATTATTTACACCCAGTTAAACACAGTCGTATCATTAAGTGCAGAACGAACCTTTATTTGTTAGTTCGCATGAAAGTAAGCTAAAGTCGTTCTTTTTTTCCTCGGTCGTAAAAGTAATTTCCACGCACGAGAACATGAGAACGACTACGGGGACATCGAAGACAACGACGGCGAAGGCGATGACAACACCAACGACGGCGATGACGGGATACGCACCTGCCGAGACCCGAGACGATGAGACGCATGACGTAGTCACAGCTGTTGGGGCAGGCGTCGTCTTTGGACCAGGGCAGACGGTCACAGCAGCCGCCATCGAAGGTGCGACCCTGGGGATTGGCGAAGTCCAGCAGCCTGATGGTCAGCACTCCGCGACCCTGACAGGGCAACGTCTGCAGAGACAGACAGGGCAAAGGTCACCAGAAGTGAATTTACAAAGCGTCTTTCTGTGGCGTCAAGGCCGGTCGAACAGTTCAAAATTGTGTAGTTGGTTTTCGGCTTTCAGGTACGAACACGTTGTGGAGAGATGGGACTGGAGATAGTACTATCTGTATGTGTGAATGGTATGAGGGATGGATTGATGCACACAGAGGGACGAGTATGAGAAATGAGCAGGTTGATGAAAAAGGAAACAAGCAGAATACACATATAAACAAAAACATACTCACGCTAACACATGCGCGCACGCGCACGCACATGCGCGCACACGCACGGACAGACGCGCGCACGCTAGCACGCGCACACACACACTAACATGCGCGCGCACACACATACACACACACAAGTCAGGTAAAAATATCTCAGCAGCATTTTGAATTCCAGTTGGGAAAGCAACACACTGGCATCGACAACATATAGCTAACCTTGACGAAATCATTTCCCATCCAAACAGAGAGAAATACAACAAATACAAATCACTTTGTCTCGGGTTGGAACTCCGAGATCTAACATCAATGTCATCATTGCACGTTTGAGCGTTTGAGAAGTTTTTCCACACTGAGATGTGAACCCATCAAAGACACAAATGAACAGCTGTCTGGCAAGCCGCTGAAAAGCAGTCAGTGCAGCAGCGGGTCACAAGGGCATGCTCGTACCCTCACTCTCAGTGCATCCACAACTTGCACCAAGCATTTGGACATCGGCTTTCTGACAACGATGTGATTTTGGCCGTATAGGGAAATAGCCATGGCAGTCAGTTTGTCCTGAAATCCGATGCAGGCGTCGAGTCCAAACAACGGCGTCTAGTTTATTATTGTATGGAACGTAACTGAGCCTGAAAAACGCGTTGGTCGGACACACAGGTTTGTGATCAAATCGACTCTCCCGAGCAGGAGTCGCACGTACAAAAAGCGCTCCTGCACAAACAGGTGCGAAAACCTTAACGCGGTTAAGACGCTGGAGAACACACGTAGGGCAACAGCAGGGTGCCATGAAAAAGAGCTGGTGGACACAGGACTTTCAGGCGTCATTTCTGGGGAGCTGGCAAGAACCCGCAGTGAGTGCGCCATCAGCATTCTGGGCCTGAGTAAGCAAGGCAGGTTTTGAGAGCACGAGCTTCACGCTCCTCGTCATGGATGTTGACTCCAGCCCTGGTTTCAAAAGCAAAAACACCCTTACTGAGCCGTCCTGCCTGCCTGGGTGACTGGCTGGGTTGATTTGAGTTTTACGACTATATAATGCCATTAAGCACTAAAATCACCAGAATAGAGTAAACGCAAATCAAGTCACGACGTCCCTAGTTTTTCGCCTCTTACGCATCCCGTAGGGAGACGCGGTGGGTGTATTCTGACCCATACCCCACAGGGGGCTACCATCCTGGCATGTTGTGCCCCTGTGGGTGATTACGTGTGTCTGTGCATTCACGTGTGATTTCAAGGTATCCGCACGCCTGTGTTTACGTGTGTGTGTGTGTGTGTGTGTGTGTGTGCGCGCGCGCGTGTGTGTCTGTGTTTGTTTGTATGTGTGTGTGTGTGTGTGCGTGTGAGTGTGTGTGTGTGCGTGTGTGTGCGTGTGTGGGCGTGTGAGTGTGTGTGTGTGTGTGTGTGTGTGTATGTGTGTGTGTCTCTCTGTGTGTGTATGAGTGTGTATGTGCGTGCGTGTGTGTGCATGCGTGCGTGCGTGCATTCGTACGTGTGCGTGCGTGTGTGTGTGTGTGCGTGCGCGCGCGCGCGTGTGCGAGTGCGTGTGTTTGTGCGTGTGTGCGTGTGTGCGAGTGCACGCGCGCGTGTGTGTCTATGTGAGTGCTCGTGTGTGTGAGTGCAAACATGTGCTGTGGTGTACGCGTCCTGTGTGAATGCACAAGTGTAAATGTGTGCATTTGAGCTTACCTGCGCAAGTGCGCGTATACTTGTTTTTATGGACCCTATTACGCATTTTTGTGTAATGTGGGTTTGTGTGCACATTTGATTTTGGGCAAGTGTGTTCACACACATTCCTGAGTGTCCGTCAGAGTATGAATATAAAATAATATAAGTGTAAAATTAAGCGCTTCATTCATATGCAATGATGTGGTTTTGTACGACTGTGGTGTGCACCGTCATTGTAGCAAGTAAAACATTTTATAAGACAACGTCTGTAGTCTTATTCCAAAAGCTTGCCGTGAATGTACAACTACCTGTGGTCTATCGGTAAATGTGGTCATTGAAGTGTTTTTGATGAAATTCAGATTTCGCTGAGTTTTACCAATGTCTTTGGTAAGACATCTCTACTGCAACCAGTGGGGTTACAAGAAATTGGCGTTTTAATGAACATGTTTAGGATATTTGTGGCATTTCTATCTAAGCATTTGAGATGATTTAGACGAAGGGAAACCCGGGACATTCAAACTCTGTGATTTCACTCACTATTGCCCAAGTCAGCAGAAATGGTTTCTTGTAGTCATACGACTTTCTCTTTTCTCTAACCTAATTCATTTAGAAACAACCCCCCCCCCCCCCCCCCTTTCCTGGGATTAATGTATCTTGTTAAAGTTGGAGATAATCATAACGTTTTGTCTGTTAATTTCCAGTTTGTTTGTTCTGGAAATTTATCTGCAAAGCACTGCAAAAGCTTTGTCATCAGGTATTTTTTTCATTTTCCCTTCTGCTTCAGTTTGACACTCAAACACTAGCGGTAGTACGCTAGAAAAATTGAAAGCTCAATTCATGAAAGAAATCAAATTCAAACAACTGAAACAGTAGAAAACGGTGGATGCAGATCGGCAAGAACTACTGGATCTTATTAATTGTGTGAAACGGAGGACATTGCAGACATCACTTTTAAAAAAAACTACAGGAATTATTCCTCGAATACAAATTTGCTGCGACGCTGATGATGTCTCATTAAGCAAAGCTTGAACTAGCGAAATTCAGTCAGAAATAACACAGGCCTGTGAAGGATTTTTCGCGTTTGTTTCGAGAGGATGAAGCCCGAAAAACATGGCATCGATTCGACTGCGGATCGTAGGAGTCATCGGAGATGGGACCGGGGTTCCATGTTTAGTCTCCTCGGTCTCGGTAAATTGCACACGTCGCACGGAGCATTCCTGCGCTTGCCTCCCCTTCTCCCGACGCCTGCCTCTCAAGAATTCGAACAGCCACTAGCTGGACCAATGAGCAATCGGCCACGTGACTCGCTTTCTGTGTCAAGGGTGATGACGCCACACATTTGATTGAACTGAGTCACGAAGCCGAAAATAGCGAGTGGCCAGGGAGAGACAAACAGATAGGCAGATGGTGGGGAATGACGAGAGGGCGCTGTGGGTATGGGGACCCTATTTGTTCCTCAGCGCCAACAGCCCACGATCTCTTTTTCAACGGCAATCAATTGCCCGATTCCGGCTCTATTCAAGAAACTGGTGACGATGACACGACCCGACCGCGAATTTTTAGGAGATATTTGTGTCAATGTAGATGTCATTATGAGAGAAGAGATATAATTTATGACGAAAATGCGACATGCTTCATACATGTGTTGGTAGAAACGTATGCGGTCAACGAAAATATTGTAAGAAGGTACAAAATGAGATGGTAAAGGGATAATTAAATGATTGTGTGTTTAAAGGGATGGGTGGATGGATGGATGGATAATGGATGACGGCGTTAAGTGAGAGGATGGGCGGCATGATGAGTTACTTACGAATGAAAGGGATTAGGGGGAAATAGAAATGCGATACGGTGAAAATCCGCTAAGACAGAAACTGCAGTAGCGAGAAACGAGACAATGATACACACTTTATTGAGTAAATTTACCACAGGCATGTGAAGGAAAGAAAATACAAGAACAGCTGCACAAAGAGGCATCCACTGCCAGACAGACAAAAACCAACTCGAAGTGGGAAGGGCGATATTTATCATTCAAACTGTCTCGGTTAGAACATGCCAACCTCGACAAGAAACTCTGCAGGGGCGATCAGCGCGTGCCTACTGCTACACGACAAGCACGAACACGTGATAAGAAAGATTGTGGGAAACGCTTGCAGGGGAGACATGCGAGAAGACGACCTGAGGATGTCCACGGGAAAATGTTCCACAGAGAAGTGAAAGGGGGAAGTGGGGGGGAAGGGTGAAGGGGAAGGGAGGAGTGGAGGAAGTTTGCCGGACACTGGGCAGCAGTGTTTGCTGTCCAGACAAGCGCTCTCTGTGTGCGGATCAACAGCTCGGGCGATCGAAGGCCGTGGAGGCCACCAGGTCGAAGGGCCTTGCAAGCCCCGCCGTTCCGCGACCCAATCACCACTATGACGTCATCGGTTCCGAGGAGAGTCCACAGTGGACGACCGTTTACCAGGACCCGGATGTTGACCACGTTATTCGCCAGAGAAGAATGTAGCGGCCGTTTTATTGTCTTTTCTACCTTTGGCCTAATGGAAAATGCTTTTTTTGGTTTTGGCTGTATTTGTTAGAGAAATACCAAGCATGCGCTGCTGTGTTTTGTTTGTATTCGTCTCTGATTAAACGTAAATTAGCTAGATTTGTTTGCTTTGTAATGAAACAAGAGATCATTAAGGATATAAGGGATGGTAAATTTTCAGAGAACTTTGTTAGGTGCAGTGGATCCCTTACTGAACTTTCGGGCCTCGAGTTTTCCGGTGCTGAATATTCGTCGTCTCCGCACACTTATTCACATCTCTAGCTGATTTTTCAATGTCACGATAGCATGCCAGGCCGTCGTGTTGTTCCCTATTGCGAGAAGAAATATGCTGGAGTACATTCATTCCCCTCTAATCCTGAGCGTTGCAAGAATTGGACAAGAGCTGTTGAACGCGATCGTTTGCTGCTTTGTCAGCAAGGAAGATAACTCCAGTGACCGAGAACTTGCAACCGATTGCCGCAGTGTTTATTTCGTGTTAATTACTCACCTCTCAATCAATTCTGATTAGCATTCAGACAATTTTCCATTCTTCTTATTCAAATCCCTTTCAATTGTTTCAAACCATAGGTCGGTCGCATACTTTGTGTATGGTCACTTCGGCATCTTGAAGCACTAACCAAGTACCGGCACCGCAAATAGCTAGGTATTTTGTTTCTATTTAGTTGCGAAGGGACGCAACACTTTCTGCGATTCCACTTTATTTCCCCATTTCGAGGCACTAATACATAGCTACATGCCTCTACCGATAACATGCAGTAACGGTACCTTCTTTCAAATGATATCTATTTTCTGGTTGATTGTTGCAGTATATTTTTGCAATGATATTTCGCTCAATGAAACACCTTTAAGAATATTACGTGGGTTGCTTGTTTTCTGCTTCTCTTTGAGTGCAGACACTGATAGGACTTAAACTTCCGACCGTGAAATGGTGCTCTATTTATTTTTTCTTTAACATTTTAAGAGCTGTATGTCCTTTTCACTGTTTATTCTGGCAATTCTCTTTGTTGTCTCTGTATTGTCGGTCTCTTATAGGCCTATAAGCTATCGTGTGTAACAGATTACACCGTGATAGCAATCTTGCGAGAAGGGGACCGAGCCCGCCTATAGAATTTCTTGTCATTCCCTCGGGAAGAGATCTCGAAGACATCTTAGAATTGTATACCAGGTAGCCATTTCAGAATGATTTAATCAGTTGGCCCCAGGTGCGGACGTGGTAAACGGCAATCGTCGCATCTAAATTGTGGCCGGGGCAAAGTGTTTCATGCAAGCACAATTGAAAGTGGCAGACTCTCTCTGTCTCTGTCTCTCTGTCTCTCTCTCTCTCTCTCTCTCTCTCTCTCTCTCTCTCTCTCTCTCTCTCTCACACACACACACACACACACACACACACACACACACATCGGCGACTTTTACATCTCCGTTGCGGCATCTCTCTCTCTCTCTCTCTCTCTCTCTCTCTCTCACACACACACACACACACACACACACACTCACACACACACACACACACACACACATACACATCGGCGACTTTTACATCTCCGTTGCGGCATCTCTCTCTCTCTCTCTCTCTCTCTCTCTCTCTCTCTCTCTCTCTCTCCCCTCTCTGCTTTATCGGGCACCTCAACCTTGCCTCCTTGGGCGCGATGTGTCGACCAATCGGAAGCGGGATTACAGCGCACGTGCGAACCTTGAAGCGGCGCGGCTGCCTGGGGAGAAGATGGGAGGTGACCTTGCACTATATTCCCCGACATCGACCACCTGTTGTCCCAGGCCCTGATGTCACCACACGGCCCCGAGAAACGTCCATGGTCGCGCAATCTGTTGATTTTGTCCTCGTCCCATCATCGAGTTTCCCCGGACTGTGCAAACGTCGCGCCTTCCCGCCAAGACCAGGGCTATTTGTCGCCCGACGGCCCTGTTGGCCCCCGTCCAGGAGAAGGCGGAGCTTGGATCGATTGACCAACCCATGCAGACTTTCGCTTAGAGAGCTACAGAGCTTCGAGTGGTGATTTTTTTAACCCCCCCTCTGTAATCTTGGAGAGAGAAAATCTTCGCAGTCCAGTATGCTGCACGTGGGACTAAATGTTTGTCCCTCCCCTTTGAAGGTGAAGCAAGCGTCGCTTGATCCTCAGCCACGCGTTGATGAAAAGAAAAAAAGTTGCAGTGAACGCTCAAACTTTCCGGAGAAAGAGAGAGAGACTTGTTTTTAAAAACTGTCCAAACCCAAACTGCCGGTGGTGTGGTTGTCGTATGCAGAATACAAATTTCTTCTCGCAAGTAAATGCGAACAGTGTGAAGTTAAAAGCATCAAGGTTAGGAAAGATCTGTGGAGCATCTCACCAAAGATTGTATCTTTGAAGCTGTTTGAAGTTTCCATCTCAGTCATTGACATTCTTGTCTTTTTCGTGGTTTTCTACCCCATCCGATAGCAACATAGCTCTTGCAAGGCGCAAGTTGAGCGCAAAAACTGTTGAAAATTACGCAATTTTACCATGACTTATACCAGGCCATATATACCACTATACACAAAAGGACAAAATGCTGTGCGTGAGATTCAAGTCACAATCAGTGAAAGCGAAACCTCGTGCATTTACCAAGAAATAGTTTCAACTCAAGACAAGCAATCCATATTCGGGAATTACTGTGGGATTGTCCTGAACATGACAGTAATTTTCAGTAGCAATCACAAATCCAAATGGATGTGCCACATAATTTAGACGAAGCGCTCCTCAGCATCTCTAAGAACGCCTTGAGAGCTCGACTCAATTTTTCGCCTGTCTTCGAGACCTGACACAGGTAAGTTGTGGAAGGGTGGGGATATCGCCTCATTAGCACACCTCTCTGGTTGCGTACAAATGTAGTGAAATGATTGATTAGCAGACCTTTGCCAACGCTGAGCACACAGCTCTGTGTTTGAATGGGATCAGCTATGCGAGCCAAACTCTCCTTTCTAACGGGGAAAATACACGCGTGTTGATCTTGCAGCAAAGTCCGTGTCGACATCACGTACCGCGGCCAATGAGCAATGAACGTCTTCTTCTCAGGGCAGCTTTGTAGGATTAAGGGTTACCTGGAGTTATTTTAGTAGCCTTACACAGGTACATTATTTTAAAAAATCTGTTGTTTTTCTTTACGCTCTAAACGCTTTGGATGGGAAGAGTTCTCTTCCACTGGAACTGCGGTAAATATGCTGGCATGCCACACAGTGTCGGACAGTGCCGAACCAGCAAATCATCTTGACCTGATAAGTGCTCTCTACCCAAGCCAGGCCCTCAGAGGGATCTCAGCGGGAATGCAGATTTCTCACCGACTTTTCTTTCTCTCCCGTCTTTGGCGCCTGGGATGGCTTCCCTGCGACCCCTTCTTTCGTTGTCATCAAAGCGAGACCTTCTTGAAGTTCAAGGGCAGCTGACCACTTGAGACGCCGGATCTGGGGAGAGTGATCTGGAGGCCAAGACAAACTCTTGTTCTTCAACCACCAGCGAAGATGGGCTTGTTCCCCTAGAGCTCTGGCTGGCTGGCTGGCTATCGCCTGGCGGCCGTGGCATCTAACAGGGCGTCCCTTGGTGCCAACGCCTGGTCTGCTGCTCCATGTTGTTGTTGTTGTTGAAGCCTCTTTGTGTTCCAATGCCAGGAGGACCTACGAATCTGTCGCTGCGCCGACGCACCGGCCTGTTATTTTCAGATCTATGTGTATGTGTATCTTTGTGTGTATGTCGCTCTGGCTCTCCACATCCAAAAAACAGACAGACGCTCTCTGCGTGGTAGGAATTCCCTTTCCATCCCAACACGTGGCGCTCTGGCTGTCTGTCCTGTGATTGCACGAGCGTTCCGAAAACTGTTGCATGTTTAGTCAGATCCATGCATGTCTCGCTGGCAGCCGTCCTGCAAAGAGTAAAACTCCAGACGATACTGCATGTTGTTTCCGAGACCCATGTGTATCCAGCTGACGCGTTGCCCTTCAGGTGGCAAACTGCGAGTGCCTTACACCAAGCCGAGCCGTATTTTCGAACCAGGTGCGCCTGTTGCTTCATATCCGCGGGGGAACATGTGCTCAGCAAAAACTGAAAGTTGTCTTTGAATACTTTGTATAGGTATGCGAGTCTCTACGACCCGCTGAATAGAGGGGGGCCGCCTCGCTGGCGTTACTGCTGGAGTCAGAGTGACCCAGCCTTCTAAGCTCGACCACCTGCAGATGTCCAAGGAACACGGCACTCACAAGGTGACCTTGAAGCAGACTCATTTCAAATAATTGAGGGAAGGATGCAATGCCAGCCATCCTGGTGACAAACACGATTTCCGCGTTCTCCTCACTCTCGAGGTATTTTACCATTTCTTCCAACAGAAGATGTTGTCAGATCTTAGCGTTGAGATGGGTAGGGGAATGGAGGAGTGAGGAGTGGGAGAATTTCACATTCCATAATTTTTTTTTAATCCCTCAAACACTTTGTTACATTTTTATTCATTCTATGATTTTGAGAAAACGTCTGTTGTTCTCATTCAAAGAACCCTATCGGTACTAAATATCACAAAAGTTCGGGCGGAAGTATTATTTTCAAGGTTGAAATGTAAATATCATGAGCGCAAGGAAAGGACTATCTCTTGCGATAAACTGTTTCGCTAATTCATATTTAATCTTACGTTGGCTGAAGAAGGAATTGAGGGCGCGGGAAAGGGATGGGGTTGGGGGCAGTGCGGGGGGGGGGGGAGCGGGATAGTTTAGTTAGAATCGATTCAATCGATCAACGGAGCAGTTCATCGATCGCTTTTGATCGAACTGGGGAGACACAAAACAGCCGCACCCCTAAATCCTCGAATGCTCTGACCTTGAAGGCTTCTGTCTCCGGAACGGAGAATGGAAGAATTTGTGACCCTGCCCTTGACATTTCCATTTCCAACTCGTGCCCCTCCCAGATGCCTCAGCCTCTTGTTTGCAGTGGAATTAACCGTATTTGAAATATTGAGATTAATGCCTTGCAATGTGTGGAATAGTCTCTGCGTCGACCTTAATCTGAAACTTCCATTGTTGCATGAGATTTCCTCGGCTGTGGGAAATTACGTATACACACGTTTTCTCGATTAGAGGACCAACTTGAATTTGGAACATACTGGCCAATGCGAATTCATAGCAGTCAACTCTGACCCCTCTTTCCATGAGCAGCTCATACTACTATTGGCCATAGTTTCTTAGAGAGTTGATTACCCGAGAGAAGGAACGAGCAGTTTGGCGCAATTTTGACATGGATGACATTTACGGCCCCAATCACAAAGAAATCTGATTTGACGGCTTTTAAGCAAGACGGGACTGTCTGGGGTGAAAAAAGGTTTCTACAGACTTAGATTAAAATGTTTTACTCTTCACTGCAATTAGAAAAGTGGCACTGTAAAAATTATCATGTCTAGTTTTGTGTTTTCTTACTAGTTTTCTGTATCTGCAAAGTGTCATGGAAGTATCTTTACTCAACTGAACCATTATTTTTGCACAACGAAAACTTTACCCTGAATACTTGTAGCAACACGTCAGCTGCAACGTAGTGTTGTTTGTGTGCGTGCATTTAGAACGAGCGGATAATTATGAACAAAGATGTTTCAAGAACAAACCCGGAGGTTCGATGGAAATTTTCTCCCAATTATCCCAATTCATTTCGCGTTATTCATATTCCAGCCCTTCGGTTTGATCTTGTATAAAATGCAAAGAAAAATCTACGGCTACGTTCATTCAGTCCACTGTAGTCTATTTTTGTATACACCATCGCCAAGAACACCAGCAGCGCTATCCAAACACCTGCCTCAGCAGCGCAACGGACTCAACGTGATCCAGAGCCGGGACAAACCTCCTCTCCACGGGGGAGAAGAGGGGGTCGAGCAAAGAGGGGTGGGGATGGGGAGGAGGAGGGGGTTAAACGCTAGCTCATCACCGGAGGGGGCAAGGAAGGTTTGTCCGAGGATCAAGGGGTAGGTGGACCTCGGGGGGCACTAGCCAGCCCTTTCAACTGTAGCCCTCCCGCTCGACCCAGGCTCGCACTCAGCGGGTTGACAGAGAGCAGGTGCAGTAGACAAATGCAAATTTTTAAAATCCTCTTTTTCTTGAGAATGTTGTGGCAGAGCCCTGGGCTTTTCTAGAGGCGACAGTCAACAGGAACCGTCTATCTTCGACGCAGACCACACGCGGTAGATTGTAGTGGACCAAGCGGCCTGTTAGGCTTCTTTGAATTGATTTTTGGGGCTAAAGGTTTAGATTCCTCTAGGGATGTTTGGGTAATTTATTTGGCAATGATGAGATTCTTTGGATATTATTCCTGTCGTGTAGTAGAGAGAGAGAGAGAGAGAGAGAGAGAGGGGGGGGGGGAGAGAGAGAGAGAGAGAGAGAGAGAGAGAGAGAGAGAGAGAGAGAGAGAGAGACGGAGACAGAGAGAGACAGACAGAGACAGAGACAGAGAGACAGAGATAGAGAGATAGAGACAGAGAGGCAGAGAGAGACAGAGACAGAGACAGAGACAGAGACAGACTGAGACACAGAGAGAGAGAGACAGAGAGAGAAACAGAGAGAGACAGAGAGACAGACAGAGAGACGGACACAGACACACAGAGAGAAATAGAGGCAGAGAGAAATAGGTAGAGGCAGATAGAGATAGAGGCAGAGAGAGAGAGAGAGAGTAAAACAGACAGAAACAGAAAGAGAGAGAGAGAGAGAGACAGACAGACAGACAGAGAGAGAGATGCAAAAAGAGAGAGATGCAAAGAGAGAGATGCAAAGAGAGCGATGCAAAGAGAGAAGGAAGTGAGAGAGAGAGATGCAAAGAGAGAAAGAGATGCAAAGAGAGAGAGATGCAAAGAGAGAGAGATGCAGAGAGAGAGAGAGAGAGAGAGAGAGAGAGAGAGAGAGAGAGAGAGAGAGAGAGAGAGGACACAAATAGAGATGGACTAAGAACAACTGATGGATGGAGAAAATGAATTACAAGCAGACTGATTGAATGACATGCCGTGATACTCACACTGAAAACAGAATGAAAGATTAGCAGAAACTAGAAAGATAGCAATTTCCCTATTCTTCTTTATTCCAACCGTTACACTGCCTAGAGTATGGAGAGCATTTGAGAAAATAATTGACGTGGCAAAGTCGTCATTACAAGGTGGAACACTGTGATTCCACTCCCAAGTGCAAGCCCAGCATCCGCAGATTTCTGGACATACTCCTCGCGCCTCTCTTTGTTCCAAGGTGGTTAAAAAAAACCCACAGACAATCGGAAAAGGGGCGATTCTCACGTATCACGCTGATGTGACGTGCATGCCCTTTGAAGTGAGTCCTTAGGAAGGCGAGTCTAACGATCTTCGTGATGCGGTTTGGGACAACTCGACCTACCTGCCTGCATAGCCCTTAGCTCTCCGTGCCAGTTCTTTGCATACCGTGGAGTTCTTCTAAGTGTCTTTTTCTCTTCTCACCTTCTCCAGGCCATCACTCTCACACCATGCATGCCTCGTGCCAGCACAGAGCCAGGGGAAGCTGGTGCAGCTGCACATGGGAATGCTGCCAAGAGACACCTTGCTCAGCATTCCACTTTAACGTACTTCAAAGCAAGGGCGCATAGGAGTGCATGGCGATATCAAGTGTACTGGGTTTTCCATTTACGGCTGACATGTTGTGGCGTATTGCTGGGGATTTATACTGGACTGTCTGGTTCAAGATTATTTGCAGTGATTTAAGGAGGAAGAACACTTGTTCGTGAAGATGTTCATGTTGATATTGCATTGTGCTGATCGTGAAAATGAAGGTGGAATCAGAAAACTCTGCTGATATTACTGACTTAATCTCCCACTAGCGAAGTCTCGAATTTGCATGGATTTTGTCGGCTCTTATTGACGCGTGCTTTCTGCGATGGGTGAGTGTGTGTGTGTGCATGTGAGAGAGAGAGAGAGAGAGAGAGAGAGAGAGAGAGAGAGAGAGAGAGAACTGAACTGAACTGAACTGAGTTCACAGGCCGACTGCCCATGGAATACTAATTGTACGTCAAGAAGCATAATGTAGCTTGTCTTACACGGATCATCACTACAAATCGTGCATCGATTGATACATTCATAAGGCTGCAGTATTGCTAACACATTCCTTTTCTCCTTAGAGCATGATATACATGTATGTACATCGGAACATCTTTTGTTATCCGTTTATTGGTACCTTTCAAAAGGATGGTCAGAGAAGTTAGATATGTTTTCCGACCCAAAAAAAAATTACTTTTGAAAACATAATTTATTGAAAATTACTCCTTGCTAAAATGTTTTTCGTCTCAGGACTGTCGATAATAATCCAGCAGTCTTCACTTTAATTGATTTGAAAAGCGTTTTTCGTTCCCTACACCACCGTTCATCCGCATATGCGCACAATCTAGGTTGCACAATGCATTTCTAAACAACCAGGACAAGTTCTTGTTGTTGGAAACATTGGCATTGTGTGTGTGTGTGAAGCGTGAAATACTAATACGTTCCCTCATTAAAAGCATATCTAGTACAGTGCACTGTATGAAAAATCGGTCTTTGAAAACAGCTGTTACAACGTCAACGGAATGTTCCCCAAATCTAGTAGCCTACTGGATTGGAGAAATGTCAGAGATTGGCCGATTTTAACTTGCGTCCATTTCGGCTCAAGCGACCTGCGAAAACAACCACAGTCCATCTTGGGAATGTCACAGGGCATGTGCCGAAAGAACTCCTTCCAATAAGCGCCTTATTGAAAATCCCTCTAATTGCAGACGCATCAACGATTAATGAAGCTGCCGAGGCTAGAGCAAACAGGGGCAGGCGGCTGAGGCCTGTGTTCACCTCGAGGAGTCCGAAGTCCACACGGCTGCTTCACATGCCCGCGTCTTGAGCCAATAGGCAGAAGCCCCCAGCGATCCCAGGCAACCCACGTCTTCCTCTCACGAGGCGGTTCATTACGTTCTTGAGCCCACAGACAGCGCAGAACAAAGGGGTCTCATCGATCGTGTAATCAAGCGAGAGAGTTCGGAGCGTCCAAACACCAGCTTTGCCTGCTCGACGAATCCCCACTCGCGGGCCGATGCCCCGACAACGATGTCTGCTGAGATGTTACAAGGTGGTCATTGACCGAACGCACGATTCGCACGGATGGTTGCATATCATCTCCCGAAGTAATGTCCAACATGTTCTATAATAAAGTTTTTATAATTTCTGGAAACCGACAGAGACTGTTCACTTGAGATTTTGCTGGAGGCTACCGAGCAGATTATTTGTAAACTATTTCTACACAAAGGAATATGTATTTTATTATATAGAAGTTAGATGTTGCTTTTCTCCATTAACCTTGCACTTTGAATAAGCTGAATATCAAAACATGTTATTGCACGGCTTTTCGCGACAATTCTACCATTCGACCAAACACACTTTTCCCCTTGTTCTCCCCCAGCATGCACAAAGTGTAGTGCAATACAAAGATTTATATCAGAATGATAACACTTCATTGGAGGCCGACGGTATGTGATTTCTCTGGCGACAAGTTCAACGAAAATATGCAAACGCAAAGAGCCTTATGAACGCCAGTAATTCGTATCGGAGGAGACTTTGTATGAATACACTCGAAACTGTTGATTGAAAAATGAGAAAAATGTTGGAGCACAAATAATCGAGACAAACATAGTTATTGGAAGGACCCCAGGAAAGTCTTGAAGTCAATTATTTACGGGGAAAGATCGGCTCGTTCGGAGGGTTTGATGAAGACGTGTGATTTTTATCGTTGGAGCGTTGTTCTGTTCCCCCACTTTCAAGAATCCAGGAACTAAGGGCAATGTAGGGCCATTCGAAGACTGGGGCATCTTTCCAGACAAAAAGCGGACCCCTTTTTCTTCGTCCCTTCGTCGCTTTTTATACAGGGCCTTAGTGTTGCCCGACACAGGGGTCCAAGAGACGCTCAAAGACTTGACACACCACTGCTACCCCTACGGAGCGGTTTCTCTCACCAACGTCAGAGGCCGCTTCTTCCCTAAGCCGCATGCAAACGCGACCAGTTTAATCCGTTTAATTGTAAGCTCGTGCAAGTGGTTTGCGATTTGGTGTGGAAATTCATGGACAAACTCGACGCGAGGGTTTCGGTGCTAACCGCCTGTTTTAGCAAGAGTTCCTCGCACTCACACACGAGGTCCTTCGCTCAGCATGGTGCCGCCTTGGTTTTCTTCTCTCCAGGCAAACGTGCGTCTGGGGAAGAAGATGATTGTCCGAGACGACTGTGGTTTGTGTGCGGGCTTTCTGGCAAGGCTCAGAGAGTGCGGGTCAATAAAGAAACGTCGACGGATGACCCGAGTCACCACTAATCAAGCAGCGGTCTCGATTCAAATGGGCGCGCAGTAGGGGCTTGGACAATATCGCGAATTCAGGAATGAATTTTAAATGTTGCCGATTCCAAAACGAGATTTAGGGATTAAGTTTTCATTGAACAAGCATGCCTTTTTGGGTGAACACATTGTGAATTGCTGACCGAGATAATGACAAATTAGAGGAGTCAGTGGAGAAAACACATTTCATTACCCTGAATCGGACTTTATTGTGTAGGCATCATGAGAGTATGTTTGCTGGTCATTAATGTTTATTTTGGGGGCAATTAAGACATCTCAGACAACGAGCACTCTTATTTTTCTATGAACGGTTTGCCTGGACTTGCATTAGAGTTTTCCAAATGTTCCTAACCAATTCTTAAAACCATCGTAGCCTTCGGGGAGGACATTTCATAGAATATTCAGTAGAGTCAAAATTCTGAAGTGCGACGGCGCGAGGAGTTAATACTCAAGAAAGATAACGGAAAGGTTGGAAGCAAAGAAATCAAAGCCTGACTTGTGATATACTCGCTCGTCCAATCATCGATTTTCCTGATCAGGTTGCATAACCCATAATTAAACGAAAGTGATATGTATTCATTAATTTCGGTGAGAGAGAGAGAGAGAGAGAGAGAGAGAGAGAGAGACATGGACAGGCGTGTGTGCGGACAAAGTTTTTGATATATATGCGTCAAGTAAAGAAATGCAGATGGACCACAAGCAGGCAAACGTTGATACAAAAACGCACATATGCATATTGTATAGCTGCCTCTTCGTTCATAAGTTTCGCGGAACGATGATGTTTTACTATTCTAACTGCCTCGGAGTATTAAGTGCATCGACTCCTAGCTTCTTTCTGTTTCTGTGCACTGTTCACATGCAAGTATCATTGAAATATAATACCAAATTACAACGTTCGAAATGGAATAATTACTTCGAGATTATCAAGAGGAATTCTCCCAGTATTATAAGGTCTTCAGCAGCAGAAACGGTGAAAGATGACATTGTGGTGTCGCAGGACAAAGTTGAAATTTAAGTTGTCAGAAATAAATGTTTCAAAATATTCACGGACAATCCTATAAAAGAACTTTTTTTCAGTGTCTGTGAGACATTCAATATATATATTAATGTAACTTTTGATGAATTGATTTTTCTCATTTGAAACTTAACATGGCGAAATGTCATGGAGGCTATGATGAAAATGCATTAATGGTTGCCAAGAAATTGAAAAAAGCGCGAAAGCAAACTAAAGATTTTTCTTCAAATGGCCCGAAGTAAAACTTTTTTCTTAACTGAGGGGGAAGGCGTAGAGGATTCTGGTAGAATCCCCAACTTGTGGCGAGACGTCTATGTTTGAACAACCGGGATCGTTGGCACCAGTCTTTTTCCATCATCCTCTCCAACGCCAACACAATGTTCTGTTTCAACGTTTGATTAATTCGTACAGCATGCATGCGAGGTTAAGAAGCTGAACCACGATTGTGTTACGGCAAAAACGTTCCCTATACTTTTGATAAAGTTGCTGCTGTCTTCACGGCATAACTTTTCTTTCTGTCCGTTTCACGCATAGGCTTTACCTTGAGAACCCTTCACTGCCATGGTCACGTCTTGGACCAGGATCAGCAGGGGATTATGCCCCTGCCCCTTGCCAGCCCTGTCTGGCAGAGGGCGCGGGGAGTCCCAGGGGCACAGCGCGAGCCAATCGATGACGTCCATCCTCAGCTCTCCGTCCCGACCAGCCTCAGGCCTGCCTCTTTTTGTGGGTCGTTTGCACGAGAGCAGCTTTCTCTCGCTACTTTATCAAATTAAATTTCAATTCATATATCATTTGTATCGGGTTTTCCTGCTGTTTGTATTAGAATGCAGTCACCATGTAAAGGATAAACGTTTTTTTTTATCCTGGGCGACATCCTCACAATTTCATTCTTACAAAGTCTTTCGGGACGCAAATTTCTCGCATAGTCTTTTATCTCAACCAGAAGAAAATGCGTGTTGAAAATGGGTATATAGTCCAACGTATCAATGCAATGGTTGATGACGAAGTCTTCGGACATTAGAACTGTCATGCACATGTTTTCAATGCATCATGTATAAGAGTTGACTCAACTAAATGAGCACAATATTCTTGGACAAATACACAAAAATAGAGTAAGAAATATAAGATAGGTTTTTCCCCCCTCATTAATATAGGATGGCACTGATAAGCGAGACGACATCAAGGCAATGCAATTTGATGGGTTAAAACTATCGTTTACCTGAAAGTCCGAAGTTTAGTACTGATATTACCATATGTAATTGTGAAACCAATTTTATTGTTCATTATCTCAAAGGTGCACTAAGTTCCCTTTTTGAGTTATTGGGGTTTTAAATGCTTTAAGGAAATAACGAAAATACTTCATTTGGTAGTTATTGCTTCCTATTCGCTTCATCATGCACCGATATGTAAATGTGCATCGACAAAATCCATAATATTCGTGCATCCCGTTGATGATATCTTTCAGTATTTCAATCATAATTACCTACAAAGTTCGGCGAAGGATAGGATTGCACATTCTTCTGTGACTTATACTCTGCACGTTCAGGTTTCAAATATGCTGACTCCATTTACCACTTCTGAACAAATTACACTGAAGCAGAATTTACTTCGTTATTTCAAGGAGATGATTCTAAACATTTCAACCAGCTGAATAAAAAAGCAAAGACGACAACATCGAAGACGAGGACAGGAGAGAGAGACAAATGAGCAGTCTTGAATGAAGTATGTTTGAAGGAGGTTTCTATTGTGGAGGAGACGACCATACTTTTTTTCAAAGAATATGTCTGCCGACTGTGTGTTGAATCAGCATGGGTGGGAAAGCTTGCTCGACCAATGAGAAGCCTCGAGGTGCGCGATTCGCATGGGACGTCACAATGGCAAGGACACGGCAGATGAGAGAGGTGGACTCGAAAACCCTTCAATGGGGAAAATCCTTTCAGAAGATTCATGCACAAAGGTAAAGGACTTAGCAAGAAGAAGAAGAAGAAGACGACGACGACGACGACGACGAAGAAGAAGAAGAAGATGAAGAAGGAGAAGGAGAAGGAGAAGGAGAAGGAGAAGGAGAAAAAGAAGAAGAAGAAGAAGAAGAAGAAGAAGAAGAAGAAGAAGAAGAAGAAGAAGAAGAAGAAGAAGAAGAAGAAGAAGGAGAAGGAGAAGGAGAAGGAGAAGAGAGAAGGAGAAGAAGAAGGAGAAGAAGAAGAAGAAGAAGAAGAAGAAGAAGAAGAAGAAGAAGAAGAAGAAGAAGAAGAAGAAGAAGAAGAAGAAGAAGAAGAAGAAGAAGAAGAAGAAGGACTGTAGGGCGATGCTGGTGGTAATGATAATGGTGATGATAATGATAGTGATGATTATCTACACTACAATGCCGACAAAAACGACGACATGACGATGACAATGGTGCGATTAGTCGCAAAGAAACGAGCAAATGTGAAACATGCATGAAGGACAACGTGTGCCGAAAGGGGCGCATGGATAGCCAAAGCCTTGTTGCCTTGTTCGGAATACAAGCAAAACTTGTGATGGCTCGAATCTATAGGTAGCATCTCCGCAGATCACAGTAGTTGTTTTATAGAGTTTTTCTTTGGAAAGGACCTCTGTTATGCATGTCGCGTAGAAATGGTCAGCAAATTATTTTAGCGGGAGTATTCCTTGGCCAGTGGAATTTTCCACGCCAGAACGCGTCTGCTCACCCTGCTTTTTGAAACTGTGATATGTTGTGAATGTATGCATGCAGAATTCAAATTAGTCATCTAAGGGATAACTGCTTCGTGCCTCACATTTGAAGTTAGATTACTCAATGATTTATAATTTCCTCGCATTTGTGCTTAAAATGAAGTTATCCAGCATGAACCTGGCGAGGTCCTGTTGCACCAGAACAATGAAATGTGTGATTGTAGTTGTAATCATAATAAAAAGAGCAATTTCTTTCCATACACCTGATGAGTGTCTTGACTGAACATCTCAACGTGAGCATTCCACTAAACGAACGATTAGGTAGAGGACCTTGAATGGTGTATATTTAAATTTTACTGTCAAATGAAACATTCACAGTTTACTAATGTAGGTGCGGGAGTGTTTAAGAGCGTTTGTTGTGAATAAAGCAAGTGCATGATTTATCTGGCATAGTCACGGGTGTCGAAACAGACAAGTGGCAAATGTAATGCAATCGGCACCAGTCCTAAGGAACATCTAATGAGACAGATATGTGCACGAAAACCAACACACATCGCTTAAGAGACTTAAAAACACATTACGACAGTGCAATAGACACTCACAGGACCACAGAACCAAGCATTACACTGGACAAAACTCATTAATCTCTGGAAAGAGAGAATAAGTAAACGGTACTCACGAGTGCAGCCAGGAATATCACAGCCAACGATAACGTCCATGGGGACATTGTATCCCAGCTTGGTGGTTGGAAAGCGAGCTTTCCACCGAGAAGAAGACAGGTTCCTCGGGGTCTTGTCACCACTTCCAGGAGATTCGCTGCACTAGTCCCAGCACTGGGTATGCGTGGGTGGGTAGCTGGCAACTGAGGGTCGCTGTCTCTTGATGAGGGGATGAGCTGAACCCTCAAGTCTTGAAGATTGTAGGCGGGCAAGACAGGCAACCGCAATGGACAGGTCCTTCTGGCTTCTCAAGAAGAGCGGACCTCCACTGCAGCTTTCCACGTCCGATCCCTGCAGCCTCTCGCTTCACTCTGCCACCATGGGCTCTGGGTCCAAGGGATATGCTAATACCTGGCCCGATCAATGCCTGCTGGGAACCCTAGGGGACAAGCGGCCAGGACCGCCTACGTCACCACAGCTTCCAGCATCGCGCATGCGCGGGAGGGACATTACCGTGGTGCCTAGGAAGGACGTCACAAGGGCTCGGGGCAAGTGTATCGAGTGCTCTGAGCAAAGGTTTGCCTGCGTTTTGCGGCGGCGGCGGAATCTGTCCAAACAGACAGGTCCCGCTCCACGATTCCCTGCCCACACCGCTGGGGGCAGCGAGAGGTCCCAGGGAAAGGAAGATTCCCTCGTTAATGCTTGGGTGTCATTTGTCCTGGCCAAATGAAAAAGCGAGGAACAAGTGCAGATGAGGGCTTCCGTGTAAAGCAATTAGGGAACGGGAAACGGTCAGATGATAGGGACCTCAGGAGTTTTTTGGGGTTGGAGGCACTCGTCCGAAATTGGGTCCTTTGGTATGCCAATTTTAATTCCTTGATTGGACCTTGTACCAGTCCATAGCTTTGCCGTCTGACAATTTCGAGGAAATGCAACCTGAAAGCAAGACATCGAGGCAAGGCTAGTGGTGTCCAGTAGATTGACACGAATCATCAAACATGTTTAATAGATTCGGCATTTATCTGTAACTCTATTGTAGACAAGTAGTCACATAAAATACTTTTGAAGAAGTTTCTACGAAATCTATAGAAATTCACTCATAATTGTGCATGCCGGATCCACATACATTTAAAAGTGTGGCTCATTCCAATTTAATCACCCACTGGATGGTTCCTTCTGATACTATGCAGCGTTACCAAGGAGTATCCTGAAGTGCCCGATTAAACAAATTGAATAGCTCATGGCAATGCTATGATTATTTTTATTATGAAGCAAGAAGATGAACAGCATGGAAGGCTATGGACTGAAAGACGAACCAAAGCAAAACAGGAGAATACCTGTGTGTTTTCATTTACCGCATCATCATATAATTTTAGAAACTGATAAGTTGAAAAAACGATTTTGCAAGACTAAATCGTGTCGATCCATAACTAAAGAAGCAAAAGCCTTTTGATAAAATCAATTTATTTCCATGTACTTAGTGAACGATATTTGGAAGTATTCTTGTGGACGCAGAGAGTGAGGGAACCTTATGAACTAGCCGTGCTCAGGAGAACCACTGTAGCAAAAATGGCAGATTTCTTTTCCTTCCCCTTTACTCATTGGAAATTTGAAGCCAGTCCAAAATTCATTGGAAAATTGTAAGGCTCATAAATGTTACACGAGATTACTGAACATTCTTACGTCTGTCAAAACTATTCGCTACAAGCATCGTTTGCATGCATTAGCCAGTGCGCTCGCGTTCATTCATCGTGTACAGAGCTGGTTATATGTCTTAGTTGTTATTTGGTACCGTTCTGTAAATTGTACTTAACCATAAATCTTTGTTCTTCAAGCCACAGATAATCATCCTTATGAACGTAGCTGCCACCTCATTGGGATTCCTTGCTAAAGAGAGAGATTAAAGGGATAGAGATTTTGGAGTCACTAAACTGCTGTAAAATGTCAAACGGTGTCCTCTGCCTCTTTTTACCTTTGGGTCAACGTTCAAGATCAAGTGCAGACCAAATGCCAGTTGATTCGATGTACTTGCACGCGACGACTTCTGCAGCGCTTCTTCAGAGAAAAGACGAGAGGCTTGCACGATCAAGTTTAAACCAAATGCCAACATAATCCTCTTGGATGGGTCAGCGTTGTTCATGACTCTCTCACAGAGGATACGAAAGGATTGTCCCAGAAGGTGCGTATCAACACACCTCGGCTGTAGCATCCACATGTGAAGAAGGAGACAATTCAAAACGGAAGTAAAACAGCTTTAATATTGTCACTCCATAAGACCTCAGTTTTTGCTCGTTTGCCTTCGCCTTCAAGAACAATGGAGATGTGCACACACACATATGTTAATAGACTTCAAGCATTCGGAAGTTTGCCAACGGCAGGGAAGCAGAGGAGCCTTGTCTGCTTGCGAGCATTGTCTGAATCGCCTGTATGTACTTCATTCTGTGTCGAATTCGTGATTGGCATATATACACGATGAAACGGTAATGACAATTATTCGTCTGCATAACGTTTTACCTCGGACAGGAAGAAGATTATTTTCAGACTTCCTGTCTGTCAATGTGAGCGTGTATTTTTGTGCTCTGTTGAATCAGTGCAAGACAGCATTGCTAAAAGTTTATTCCGAGATGCTCTCATCTTGTACTGGGCTGAACCTTGCACAGTTCATTCCGTGCCCGAATGATGGATCTTAGTAACACAGACGTAGTAATCTTCAGTCCATTAGGGTTGTGTCATTTTAAGTTTCATACCCAGAAAAACTTATATGTACCTGTAAATGCTCATAGGACCTTAGTCGACAGATTGTACTTTGCCAAAGCAGTCACGGCTCTCTACGACACCAATCAATGTTTTCAGCTCGTGATCCCCCAGGGGACAATTGACCAACTCGTACACGCCTGCAATATTTTGCGGAGAAAATCGCCGAGAGCAAATGAGCTCCGGGAATAGCATGGGCCGAGGGTTATTTGGGTTCCAGACGTGCCCACCATGCTGTGCAAGAAATGCTCAGATAGCCGTGAAAGTCCAAGTTCACGGGCGCCAGCTGACGTGGCCACCAGAAAGCCAGTGGGAAACGTGCAACTCGAGTCGGTCCGACAGCCATAGGCAGCGTTGGAGGAATTCCACGCCATCCCACATAGGGAACGGATCGGGTGCGACTACGCCGCATCGAATTTCAGAACGACCAGCTTCTCGCCGTCCACTTCACCTCAGTCCCCATTTGGCTCATGGCTGGCTAAAGAGGGATCTGCGGTCAGAGAATGGAAATGTCTCTGGATTTTGTCACCCAACGTCTAAAAACCTGATTTTCGAAGTTGATCACTACTCCTGTCGTCAAGATGAGGCAAATCAGGCTTAAAGAATGCAACGCAAACCTGGGCAAGAGAAAGGAATTTCTGGGTCACTTAGGGACAAAACGTGCAGTGGGGGAAATTGGTCACGAGGCTGGAGTTACAACACGAAAGCAATGGCGCGTGATGCCTTTTTAGGACAGGCCTTTCATGACAAGACTAGCGACGGTGAATGAGTGCAAGTTACGAGCTCCCTTAGCCACCTAACCAAGACATAAATTGACGCTAACGATATTCTAACAAATATCTCTTTTGCACTTAAGTAGTTAAAGGACTCCTTGCATCCGCAATATGAAAATAAAACATATTTACCATTTGAGCCAGATACAGTACACTGCAGATTATTGAACGCCACGCCATTTGCCTTATTACAGACCGAAACTGTTCCAATCGAAAGATAATGCAAACTCGACACCACCCCTCACCCTAGAACAAATGCCTTGTCACGCAAATTGTACGGTTTCTTAATATCTGTTCCAGAGGTATCTCATTAAGTAAAAGCTTTGTATACAAGGATTCGCATATTGCTATTGAATTCGCGGCTTTTTGGCAAAGAGTTTGGTGATTTGTGTTCATAACAGATCAGTCAACGGTATCACAGACGCAGTAGTGGTACCATGGGTACATGAGATTCTCCTGACACTACAGATTAGCAAAAGTATGAAAAGTTGCATGAAAACCTTGACCTTTTTCACTTAGTGCATCTGTGTTGTAAAAGATCCAAAAGCGTTATTAAGCAGTATTTGAAAGAGAATATAGACAAGTGTGTACAAAACAGGGGTAGCCTTTTTTAACCACAACGTGCGCCTATTTTGGGATTAACAGACGAAAATAATCCCTGCACTTGACAATGACACTCAGCATCGACGGCGATCAAAATTTTGAGTAAACAAACGAACAAACAAAGCAGGAGGCATCGTTGTTTGGAGCATTTCATTCCTGCTGAAGTGTTCTCTCTGTCTCAACGCAGAGAAGACTCCAAGCAAATGGCTTGGCCATCTAACAACAGTGGGATTCAGCGTCGTCGATAGCCGGAGAATATGACAGTCAATGTCGATGATGGTAGAAGCAGGGAGCAAATGGCCGCTTCAATCAATGGAGAATGGTGACGGTTTTGAAGAGATGGTAGGGAATGTCACTGATTTGAATCCCGTACCTGCCTGGAGCTGAGGATCCACAGAGTTGGAGTATCTCAGGGGAAAAGGCGATCCCATCCCAAAGAGCATGAAGACATATTTGGAACCCAGGGAACGACTGCCGCTGGATTATGGATTCCACTTTTTTAATCCCAGGCCCCACATCTCCACCCCAGGTCTCTCGGGAAGAATCCCTAAGAATATGAACGAAGTCCTGTCTAAGCTGTGTACTTGGAAATCGATGGAATGGCCGGTGTGCAGAAATCTAGGGTAGGACTATTTACTGTTCAGCATCAATGTATTTTAATCTTTCATGAGCCCTCGTGCTAACACATAGCGTTGCATAATTCTCATAATGTATACATATACTATTATATTTTCTGTTACTAGGGTGGCAAAAAAAATTAGCTAACGTATGCATTGCTTGCTTACGCGTGGTCGAGATGAATCGTATAGTTAAGATATTGATGGGGGACATTGCATGAATTAAACCACATAGGAAACGTTGCTTTTGAATCGGATTAATTTAATTCACCTCTGTCTTCCCGATCCGTTTGTTACCAATACATATTTCCATTTTTCTTATAATATGCTTAGAATGATATTAACGATATGGTAGATTAAATTCGCAAACGACATTCATTGATGCAAATGTTGCAGTGTCATTCGTGTATCCAGTTTGTAGCTACCTTGACTTCGTGAGGTTAGGATGCTCAAGAATATTTCATGATTCCATAATTTCGCTCACTATTCAGCTATCCCTCGCAACATTTCGGTGGAAATGCAGTGAGAATTAAAATTGTAAAAAGGGTCACTGGAGGAGAAACGTTTACTTCCTGTGTAACCATCATGAAATAAAGTATAATACTAAATATAAGTATATTCCACTGCACAGTTTTCGGGCAGACCAGATTTTATCGACATGCTGCAACAGAGCATCTGTTTCTGGGTTGAGCAAATCAGTCTGTATTCTCTCGTTAGTGCTGCTGGTCTCCTGAAAAAGAAAATTCGGCTAAGTTGAAGGAATCTTTATTTATATCTTTTTTCTGATCATTGCTTATGTTGACTTTGTTTTCGCTTATCCCAGACGTTTTGCATTGATCTCCAAATAGCTATCCACTTTGTCTAAAATATTTCAATGGTAGAAGAGACTCTCAAGAATGCGTACATTAAGAATTCGTTAGCTCATAAATTAAACATGAGTTTTATGACGGCAAAAACCTTGTTGTTCCTGATTTACCCAGATGACATCTGGCCAATTTTTAAAATGTCGACTGAATTTCTTAATTGCCTGAATGGATCATCTGAACGAGTTTCTCTTTGACGTCACGGGCACAGAGGGTTGCTTGCATGCAGGTCGAACGAGTCTGCAACAAGACACGTAGAAGGGATTTATCATTCTCCTTCCTTTCTTTTTCAGCCATCCTCGCTCTCTTCTTCTGATCGAAGACCGTGCAGACATGTTGCAGACGGCGCGTGAGGCAGCCGTGCGCTGTGACGCAGGTGCAGCGACATCCAAGCAGGGAGAGCTGTCGAGTATTTGACGTATTACTACCACCGCAAATACCAAGGGCCCTCCGATAGTCCAGTGAGCGAAGAGAGACCAAGGAAGATCCAGTCTCGTGCCTAGAATCAGGTGTGCAAGCAGCCCACGGAATCTGTCTGGAACCAGGGTTTGGCACCCTCAAGCAGCGAGGAGAAGGGTGCCAATCCCCACGTCATCCGCAAATCCTGATCTCTCCTCTTGCAAAATGGTGACGACACGCAGTCCTCTCTTCAGATGTGAATCGGGTTTGTTATTGTTGTTACTGCTGCTGTCGTCGTTGTTGCTGTTGTTGATGAGGTTACTATATCTGTTTCTTTTTTCCTCGATAGTGCTGACGGCAAACACGCTATAGTACGTACATTGATATTGTATTCTATTCGATAAGGAGACAAGGTGTATATTTTCGGGGGGGGGGGGGGGGGGGTGTCAAAAACCTAGGTGGGAAAGACAGGGAAACATATTGGGGTGCTGTCCCATTCAGATGAAACCTATGGGGAGCTGCCCATTGTGGCGGGGCTCTCAGGACTTCTTCCAGCCCTTTTACCATGAGCAGCCTCTAGCAACACTAAGCGCTACAAGAAAGCATCGGTATTTGAATAGCTTTCATATAGGAATGGGCATATTACAGGAGCATGCCACTTCTTCCTGCTTCAGACCGCAAACCCTCGGTTCTCGGCCTGGCATGACTTAAAACAGTCAAATCCTCCTCATTTCCCGAGTTGTGCGCGCGTGCGTGCGTGCGTGCGTGTGTGTGTGTGTGTGTGCGTCTCCTCTCGAACTCCATCTTGTATTTTCTACCTGAGAAGTGACACTAAAAATGTTTCCCACCCCCATCCCCAACCCCCAACTCCCACCCCCTATCCAATCAATACTAGCATATAGAATCTCTTCGTAATGAGCCTAAATAAGCTAAGACTTTAAAGTACTTTCCCTCAGAGACTTCCTACATTCCAAATCAAACAACGAGGGGGTTTTGTCGCGTCCTTGACGTTTTTTTTACGACTAGCCCAGCACCATGGGAACAACAGCAACAAAGGGAGAAGGAAGTCCTCAGCAAAAGGAGCAGCTATTTCCGTTTGAGAGGAAGTCATGGCCTGCTAGCGATTCTAATCACGTCTAAAGTACGTTTCAAAAGGAAAAACAGCTTAAAGGGTTTCCGAGGCTCGAGAATCCTTGAGATTCCGACAGTGGCCCGGCCTTCAGAAGAGAAACTCTTGGGAAGGTAGGAGCATAGGCTAAAGTCTGCTAGGATATATATTTCCTCTTACGATACTGAAAATTTCATTGAAACATGTTTCATCCTCGTGTTACCAAAAACTCCAGGCATTCACGAAGTTGGTGTAACCTAAGGCGACAAAAGGACATGTATGAATTCAGCTTTAGAAACGTTCACGCTAAATCGAAAGTGAGCATTCATTCATTCATTCATTCATACTTCCTCAAACGCCCGGCATTTGTTTTCAGTTACTTTGATCACATACTCTTTTAATGAATACGTACGGATTAAAACTTGAGTTACAGTAACAAACCGCAATTTAGTTCATATGAATAAAGCAGGTAGTATACTCTTCGTTAAAAAGTATGATACATTTTATGTGATACCTGTAGGCTTGCTTTGAGCATCCAACACCACATTCAATACACGTCATTGCGGCACAAACCTTTCCTCTGACCTTGTCTCTACACCGAGAGGCAACAAAAACATAGGAAGAAGGAAGCCAACGAAAGAAAATGAAGTTATTTCCGTTTTTGAAGACCCCTCAGCTCGCTAAGAATGTTGACCTCTTCAAACGTAAACCTTCTGCTGTACAACTGGAAAACTTCCATGGCCGGAGAATCCTTGAGTGTTCCGGCTCTGGTTTGACCTTCAAGAAAAAAAGGAGAAAAGACACGGAAAAGTCTGGCTTCCAGAGACTCTCTGGATACCTCAGAATCGCCGGCCGGCATCCGAGGCCAAGCATAGATGAGTCTTTGTCCGAAAGAGGGGCAAGAGCATGAGAGAGTGGACACAAAACACAGAGACAAATGGTGCTTTGTTTTGTGCACCACCTTGAGCAAGCGTTTTTCTAAGTGACTCAGGAAATTACCTGCAAACAAGGTCTGACAATTTAGTCCCCTGTTAAACGTGGCCTGGACTGATTTCATGTACATATAATGATGCGTGTCGTCTTCCGTCATTGCTTTTGTAGCAGATAATGTGTAACTTTGCCGTCACCATTAGCTTGTGTGTGTTTGTAAGTCGGAAAATCTGGTAAACTCGCGGGTACCAGCGTAATAAAAATCACTTTAGCATAAACTCTTTGGAGTATAGTATTATCTTATTTGGGAGATTATACTAGTAACTATGGCAATTATTTAATACAGCGCGAATTGTACTTTTCACGGGTTCACTCAGACTTTCATCAGCTGCATGGCTTCTTTTGCTTTCCATGCCTTGCCTTATTGAAATCATCTTTGTATAAAAACTGGTTGTTTTGGCTTTTCTCGTGAACAACTCTCTTATGCTGGCCTCCTCCTCTGACTTTCTAATCTTCGAGGAAGCAAAATCTATTTCCATCCTATAAAATGGTCCACCCCAAGAACAGGTCTTTAAAAATATTTTGAAATCCAGCTTCTGAAGGGATTTCCTCTTTCCTATTAGGCTCGTTTTCCCAGCCGACTCCCCACACCACACTCGTGCATGCACATTAATCTGCACCTTCTCGCCGTGCAAGTAAACTGGAATCAAGCACCGCAAACAACAACTTCCCAGGGCTATAGAGTTCGCCATCTGAGAATCGACAGTTGCCAATTTCTTTACCCCCATTCTCGCCCCCCCCCCCCCTCCTACTCGCCCTCTCTACCCCTCCCGCCAGTCTCTTTCCTCTTTCTCGTTCCTTCTGCCTTGTCTTCCTGTGGAGTGTCTGTCTCCTCTGAAGACTTTGGGAAAAAGCGCTGCCCATTGATTGCCCTACGCCGAGCGTCCCGCAGCTGCTTGCTCGGACACGAAGAAAACAAGCGGCAACACCTCTGGGCAATTAGCGGTCAGGTGCAATGATGCCCATCTCAACAGGGACCCCCGCGGCGATCGGTAAGCGGGAACTGGGGACCTGATGAGAGGGCAGCAGTCCCTGTTGACTCGCACTTCTGGGGCTAGGAGTTTATTGCCGCACTGCTCCAAGTAACCCAGCATGGGGACCACCTTCGCAGCTTCACTCCGGAAGTGAACCAATTCTTATTCGGGTCCCCCGGTTCAGTTCCCGGACGTTTTGTGTCTGAGTTCCTGGTGGGTCAGTTTTTTCCCCGGTGAGAGAGTTGCCAAGAATGTCTTTAATTGCCCGCTAGGTCAATGGGTCTTCCTTCTTGAACTATTGCTCGGACGTTTCTACACTAGCGATGCAAAGTCACTTCCTCCTAGGCTGCAGATTTTCCCTTCTACAATGCAGAATTCTCTGTAGAAATTGCAACGTGGTTTACATTCATTTCCTGAAGGGCATTACTGCCTGTGTGATTCTAGCCATTCTGAAACATAATTCGTCGCACTTGTCTGAAATGAAAATGTCTGAGTATAAGAGAATAGAGCTTTCCCTGAGTACGTTAAAGCCCACAAAGCTCCTTGTATAACAATGTGAGCAGACGCCGGCTGTTCTTCTATGACAACATTGCTCTCATGAGTACTTATAGAACACCATACATTAGAGTATGTTATACCAATTCGATGGTGCTCCCTTTGTGATTTTGGGTACGAAGACCCATTGTCTCTCCCGAAACGATTCGCACAAAGCGAACGCGTCGTGGAATTGACTTGTTATTTGTTCGTGTTCCAACCAACATCAGTGATTTGTATAGCCAACAGTCTAACGTAGCCTACACAGACTGATTGGCTGTAAAGCCTCATCTATCCATCCATCCATCCATCCACCCACCCACTCACCCACCCACCCATCCATCCATCCGTCCATTCATCCATCCATCCATCCATCCATGCATCCATTCATCCATCCATCTATCCATCCATCCATCCATCCGTCCATCCGTCCATCCATCCATTCATCCATCCATCCATCTAACCCTATGGTGTACATTTGACCCCACTTGAGAGATATGGTCTCCGCACTATATGCATGTCTGCGGATCGTCATGTATTCATCAACACAAATGTTTCTTAAAAAGTCATTCAAATTGGTGAGCCACTCTATCTCAGTAAGAAAAATGGAACTGGGAGCCTGGATATTGGATGCTTTGAAACGCTACTGGAATCAATGAGGGTTTTCACGCCGAGCCCCATTAGAAACATCTCTGGTCATGTGGCTTGACATTTTCTCTGTAGTCGCTGCGCTGTTCGCGCAGTAAGCAGGTGAGATGTTTAGAGCTGTGCAAATCCTTTAACATGCGTAACTCGCATTGTTTTTTCACCACATATGAGTGAAATCTAGCAACCTACGTGTTAAGGCAGTAAGACTGTGTTGAAATGCTGTCCACTTGCGATATGGCAGTGAGACAACCTTGTGTCGAATGCTTCCAGGGAAGTGGAAAAGGCGTTGTTTCCGCGTTGTTCTTACCTACTATCTTTCCGTATTCTTTGAAACTCTTTGAAATGTCATATTCCCATTGCTCACAGAGAACGGATCAGTTGGCTCTGTGACCAGGAGGCAACGTGTGAAGTGTTTGAAAACAAATTTCTAGATGAAAGTTGCTGAATAAACCACTTTAAGTTTGCTTTACATTTCATTGTCGTGATCGTTTGAAAGGTGTTTTCGAATACTTGACCTCATCGAAAATTGATCCACTTGTTCTAAAATAGTCGGTATAAAACGTTTCGTTGTATTGCACTTTTGCCTTGGAGACAAAGACTAATTTAGTGTACATGTAGATCTAAGAGTTGAAAAATCCCCTTGAAGTTTGTACTCGAACATTTACAACACGGATTATTATTAACAGACACCAGAACAAGGGGAACAGAAAAGCGAGAAAGAGTAAGACAATGCTTTTTCTCTTTACGCCTGAGTTTCTTTTCTGATTGTACATTCTCCTTCAGTTTCAGAGAGTAAAGTTTTGTAAACCTACTCTTTAGCGTCATATTGTTCTAGTAACAACTTGCACGTGCATCAGACAGTTTTTCCCCTTGCAATCTTTTGTTCTTTTTCTTTCTACTGCATACACTGCCATTCTTCGTGATCCAACGCATACCTTGACGTCACACATTTCTTCACAAAGAGCCTCACTGAGTCAGGCCTGGCGGCGGCAGTCAGGAGAGTTACCTGCCCCTGTCAACTGCCACAAAGCGCGCAGACGACAACAAAATGGCGCGTGGCTCGCTCCGTCTGGTGGAATGCCAGTGTAACTTTCAAGAAGATACAGAGGGATTGAGATCTGGCACCTGTCGCGCTGATCTCGGGAACCTGACTGAAGCCTGGTGCCTTCCTCTCTTCTCGAAGCTCGGTCAAACAGACAAACGTAGAGCCAGCGTCGGGATCACGTGTGTCCCCAAAACATGGAGGTCTTTTCTCATCCTTGCCTTGTCAGGTCCCTTATTACATCGATTTGCCTGACCCCAATACGCTAAGCAACGGCGTTCCTTAAGCAACGATCACCCACTCATGGCTGAGTCGCACGTCCGCCTGGCGGAATGCCTCGGCTTTCTGTGTCACCAGCAGGTGACGAAAACCTCGTAGTCCTTGTTTGAAGAAGACATTCGCCCGAAGTGATTACAATGTGATTTCCCCCTTCTTTCCATTGATGAAACATGTTGTGGCATGTTGTAACAAAACTTCTTCGATTTTTGCCGACCGTAATTCTTTGTTTTAAAATTGCACATTTAGATCAAGGGTGATCAGCAGAATAGACATTCTTGGCAATTCATCGAAGATTTTGAAATATGAAACATTAACATGCTGTGAAAACAGACTTGGCAAGCAGATTTGCTTTTTGAGAAAACTGGACCGTGTAGGAGTTTATTATTTCAATGTCGAACCAAAACCACAAATATTTGGTGCGCAAGTACTTCATCACAAAGTTAAAGTCTTATTCAAATTTGTAATTATAATTCTGCCCAGGTGTCCCATGTATAAGGAAAAACAGAACCACTAAATAGATTTTAAAACTTTCAGGAGATGCTCTCGTCTTTATTGTTTGTGCAATGCCGCAAATTTCGATTCGAATGCTATCGTTACTTAAAAAGTTTAACTGAACACAAAAACAGTGCTATGAAATTGCAAGACCACTCAGTGAAAATATCCCACTCCACAGCATTCAATCGATTGTCTGATAATGACCTTTTGCAATGATGTACTCCGCTTTTAAGGACGAAATGGACAATATTGGTAACCATCCTTTATGTGTAGTGTGGTGCTGCATCAATATAGTTATTATTGGGCAAAATCGATCGTGTCTTTTGCTGTAGTCTCCGATGGCACATACCATCTTACGATTTGTACCTAAAAGGGTAGAACCATCTTTGGCAAATGTCAGTTTTAGCGAGTTACTTTCAACAGATGGGTTATAATGTATGCGTCTACTTGCGTGTATACATATAAGCGCATCTGCTTGCGTTTAGCGCGTTCGTTTTTGTTTTAGTGTGTTGTCGTGCGGGCGTTGACATCTCTCTCTCTCTCTCTCTCTGATTGTCTCTCTCTATGTGTCTGTCTGTCTGTGTGTCTCTCTGTGTGTCTGTCCGTGTGTCTGTTTGTGTGTCTGTCTGTGTGTCAGTGTGTCTGTCTGTCTGCGTGTCTGTCAGTGTGTCTGTCTGTCTGTGTGTCTGTCAGTGTGTCTGTCTGTCTGTCTGTCTGTCTGCCTGTCTGTCTGTCTGTCTGTCTATGTGTCTGTATGTGTGTCTGTCTGTCTGTGTGTCTGCGTGTCTGTCTGTCTGTCTGCGTGTCTGTCTGTCTGTCTGTCTGTCTGTCTGTCTGTCTGTCTGTCTATGTGTCTGTGTGTCTGTCTGTCTATGTGTCTATCTATGTGTCTGTCTGTCTGTGTGTCTGTGTGTCTGACTGTCTGTCTGTGTGTGTCTGTCTGTGTGTCTGTGTGTGTGTGTGTCTGTCTGTCTGTCTGTCTGTCTGTCTGTCTGTCTGTCTGTCTGTCTGTCTGTCTGTCTGTTTGTCTATGTGTCTGTCTGTGTGTCTGTGTGTCTGTCTGTCTTTGTGTCTGTCTGTCTGTCAGTCTGTCTGTCTGTCTCTCTCTCTCTCTCTCTCTCTCTCTCTCTCTCTCTCTCTCTCTCTCTCTCTCTCTCTCTCTCTCTCTCCTCCCTCCCTCCCTCCCTCCCTCCCTCCCTCCCTCCCTCTCTCTTCCCCCCTCTGTGTGTGTGTGTGTGTGTGTGTGTGTGTGTGTGTGTGTGTGTGTGTGTTTAAGTACGTATTATCTATTTGAAAGTATACATGCTTTCTTGATTCACCTATGGATTTTTCCTGGTTTTTCCGTTCACGCAACTCTTTGAAGGGATGACGTGGGGGATGGACAATAATTGTACAAGCTTAGGTTTAAAGTGAAAAACTGGTTAACAGTTTTTATAACATATCGGAACATGTATAACGACGTGCTGAAATCGGTACTGCGGTATTGGCAGAACAAAATGTTTCAATTTTCTAGCCGGTCTTCCAGCTACATGAATTGCTGTTACCACAAGGAACCCGTAAAAAGACGTCTTGTACCAACACGAGAGATCATGTAATATTTTGAGCAATGTGTGACTGGACCAGCTTAAGAACTGTGTCAAAATAGGACATCTAAAACTCACACCATCAGAAGCGTTTGCTTTATTCAAACGATGCACATGGGGAAGACAACATAGGTCATATGATGACAATGATGATGGTCAGCTCTCGAATAGATTCGATACGGAGGAACAATCTAATCACATCAGAGACCGCTGAAAACATCTAGAAGAAGGTAAATGCCACAGTCCATCAACACCTGCAAGTTAAAAGTGCTGGTATGTTAAAGAATATTGTTTTCTATGAGTCATCATTTGTCGACACAACTTGCACCTCCACGCCTAAACAAAAACGAACGAGATTCAGATGGAACAAAAGCACGTGAATAAGCAAGAAGATCGGTTGCACAGGGCAGTGGAGTGACGCCTTAGTTTCTGTTGTGGGAGCTTTTCTCTGACACAACGTGGTCAAGCAACGTAACCGTTCGATTTGTTGACAGGACGAATCCAGCGTCCGGAGCGTCTATCTGCGGAAAGGACGCTGGTGGCGAAAGTAATACCTGGTTGACAGACAATGCTGTCAACCTGTGGTCACGAGCTAAATGCAGAACACTGCTGCCAGCCTGACATGCAGTGGCTCGTGGCTTCTACGTCACACGTCCAGCGCCGCCGCTCTTCTATCGATCGTACCTCACAGCAGCATCTCATTCCCAGGACTTCATAGTGACGTCAGAGTGCCTACGTCACAACCTGCTGGCTTCGGGTGTGAGGTTTATTCCAGGCTTAGCAGACTGCTGTTGGGTAAGCGATCGGAACAGAGAGCCACATTACCCGCAGTCGTCGTGGGGGCGGCCATCTTGAAATCGCCTCCTGACGGTTTTCGCACCCCGGTGTCTCGAAGGAAAGGTGGAAATCTTGGAATGGTCAGAAGCACCGTCTCTATGGATTTCTCAAAAGCCAGGAATAGCTGCTGTCGCCAATGAACTTGACTCTGAATTTGGGACTTTTCTCTGGTGTCAAAGACCTTGCGGCTACTACCGGCAAGTTTTTGGGTTTTGCCCCAAAAAAGCATTTTGGAATAATTTTTGCGCGTTCGTAAATGACGTTAAAGAAGAAAAGAAAGGGGAGCAGCATGGGTAATGCCAGCTGCCAGCTCTTTCAAAAGAAGTTTAACTCTCAAGCTTTTGAACCGACCATGACTAGAGAGCCAACAAATGCGGAATGCGGGAGAGGAAAAGTACATGTGACCTGATCAGTCACACGGGCAGAGTCTTGATTTTTTTATGTCTTGAGAGGAAAAAAGAAAGAAGACAACAAATCAAAATATCTTCATTTCATTTTAGTTTTTAATAAGAACATTAAATTATTTCAATTCATGCTTGATTAATTTTAAATAATGCAAATTAGGACTGTCAGATTTAAGTTTACTTCTGACAGTTTGTACACCATACCGACAAATTCACACTATACTGTGAGTTTTCATGTCTGAAAGCAATACAGAAACACGTGAACTTTGAAGCTGATAATATATCTGGTTTCTTCTGAGAAATCCTAATGTTAAATTAAACCGTCAAATGTCTCTCTTTATCGATTACCTAGCATTATATCACTGTTTTTGGTATGTATTTCAAGGTAATCAACAGAAGCAATTTCTATACAAAAAAGGGATAAGGGAATGGATTACTCAAAATCGAACCATTTCAATATCGTGGACAGGATCACATGTGATTAGCGTAAAGTTTTGCCGCTAAGGATGTTGTTTTTTCTCTGATTTTGATGTAAAGAAGCTTCGAAATTTATGTAATTTCAAGTTTTTACTGATTCAACAACGGAATTAAATTGTCCCCACCCTTAATCCACTCATATTAATTTTTTTAATGCACTCTTAATTAAATCAACCTTGACCAATAATGGAGAAAACATTATTTGTGGTATCAGTAGCTTTATCATTTACATATTGTTTTAAACACATTCTTGGTTTATTAACAGATCCCTTAATCTTCTTACAAAGATTTCATCGAAGTTAATAATGCAAGCATTCATTTGTATGAATGTATATATTAGGCCTGCCCTCTTCGATGCTTTAATTAATGTATTTATCTTTAATCAGAATACTCCAAAAGAAATAGGCATTATGATACGTCTGCTTTATGAAAGTATTGAACGGGGCAAAGATATATTGTCAGTAGAAGCTGACCTTCAGAAGACAAAAAGGCCGCTGCAAAACACTTTGAATGCTCAGGACATTGCGAGAGTGAACGAGGAAGGAAGACAACACAAAGGTTGCCGCCACGCCTTCCTCCAGACTTGCGACCCCTTGGTATTTTGTCGTCAGCATTTCTTCCTTTATGAAAATGCCCGCCCTTCGCAGCATTGGAAGGGCGAAGGGAGAAAAGAAAATCCCCAAGATGGTCAGGTAGCGTCAGCTTGCAAAGCGATCGCGATCCCCTCCCCATTGTGTACTAAACTCTGTGCAAACGCACCCAGAGCATAATGTTGTTAGTTCTCGAGGATTCCCTCAGCCTTGTAGGGGCCTAGTGCCCTACGTCTACAGGTGTCCTTCAGTAAACCGCCACAAATCCCTCCCAATCCCTGGGCACTCTCCGCGGGAAGCCCGGAGCTTCCGTGCTGCGTGCACAGCACGGCACGACAACCCTTTTGGTGGCGCTTCCGAGGTGGCTGGGCATCAGATCGGTAGAAAAGCCTTGAATGATCGGTGGGGTTTCTTGAGGGCGCATTGCCTGACCAGGCAATCTCGACCGTGTTGTTGTTCTGTGCGATTCTTACAGGTCATTTATTTTTGGTGACGCGAAGGTACGCCAGAAGGATACGACTAGTTTCATTTGTAGATGTCAGTATGTGTTTGGGGAATTATGTTCATATTCTCATGTTCAACCTACAGCATGGTGTCTGCAGGTGACGAGGTTTCATTGTTTGCTGAGATGGTGTTGATGTGTAACTGTTTTACTTTTTAATAAATACATCTGGAAAAGTAGTCGGTGCTGCTAGTCAATGATTGAAACGCATACTTAAGTTTTGCAACATGTGCACTTCCGTCAAAAAAGAATGTCTCGTGACCTCAAAAACGTGAACATTCCATTCCTGAAATGTTCAGAACTGCCAATGGAACCACTATATAGAAATGATTGGTAGAATACAATTCGGAATTTTAAACGAAGTTTGAAAATCATGTGCACACGAAGGCTTGCACAATATTCTAATCATTGCAATACTCGTATGTTGCCTTCCGCTGGCTTTGTCAAATTTGGATGCATGGGAGTTTTTTGTCGCAATACTTCCCAGTTATGTGTTGATCAGTTCTCTAATCATGTAAATGTCTTGGCGATGATGAAGAGAGAGAGAGAGAGAGAGAGAGAGAGAGACAGAGAGAGAGAGAGAGACAGAGAGAGGCAGAGACAGAGAGACAGACAGAAACAGACAGATAGACAGACAGGCAGGCAGGCAGGCAGGCAGACAGACAGACAGGCAGACAGACAGGCAGGCAGGCAGATGCAGAGAGAGACAGAGAGATACGGAGAAAGGCAGAAAAAGAGAGGAAGACAGACATACACAAAGAGACAGACAGGCAGGCAGACAGACAAACATATACAGAGAGATGGAGAGATACAGAGAAAGGTAGAGAAAGATAGAAAGACAAACAGACAGATACAAAGAGACAGACAGGCAAGCAGACAGACAAACATATACAGAGAGAGACGGAGAGATACAGAGAAAGGTAGAGAAAGATAGAAAGACAAACAGACAGACACAAAGATACGGACACAGATATTTAGAGATAGACAGAGATAGTGATACGAAATATTCAGTAGAGAGAATGGTTATTTGAATAATGTGGTTACAATTGGGAAGCATTGCGCAAATGCTTATAGACATGTTTGTGCACACTCCTATCGTATGATGGCAGTTCGTACACAACATAGGGGTACTCAATAATTGTCTTATATACATCATTCTGTAATCAATACTTGAAATTTTCTCTTCTCTATGTTTTAATGTGTAGGGGAAAAGTGTAGTGTCTCTTATCGTTCTAGTTTTTGTTTGTATCACAAGCCAACTACATTGAACTCTTAAACCTGAATTTACAGGAGGTGCACTGTACTTTTTCCTGAGAGAGAGAGAGAGAGAGAGAGAGAGAGAGAGAGAGAGAGAGAGAGAGAGAGAGAGAATTATGGAGATTAGCAGGCTTTGGGAGATTTACAACCCTTAAAACAAAATTACTAAGATTCCCGTAGGTTTAGGATAGTTGGTGGCAAGAAATAGCACTTCAAACGCCAGGAAAGGAAACAAGATTAACGCATAATACTCCTAGAAACCCCGAGTCCGAGAGACTTTTTGCCATTTGTGCTAGCGTCTTGTACACCTCTGGGGCCGCATGACCCACGGCAATGACCCACGGCAATGACCCACGGCAATGACCCACGGCAATGACCCACAAGGGTCAACGCTAATCCTTGGGCTACTTGGACCAGACAGTCAATACCGATAGCCTCCCATCTGCAGCATTTCTCTCCCGTGCCCCTTGGCCTTCCTCCTGGACCCTGCATTTTGCAATCGCTCTTCTTGCCTGGGCGGTCTTCCCTCTTACAGGGGAGGGGGACCCGGAGGAGAGGCCCGCTGGTCTTTGGTTGCGTGACCCTGAGCAAGCGGTTCTTAATCCTTTGTTCGAAGACTTGGCTGCTGGTGACGTCACCGGCCAGGCCGAGTCACGCCACGCACGGCCGAGGCACGCTAGAGATGTTATGGTTGGGGGCCTCCTTGTCGAGTCCTCCCTGCAGGACTATCGGAAAATTGAACGCTGTGTTTGTGGCGGGGAAACGGTTCCTCGACAGAATTGAGGTAATGCATCGTTCTGACGGCGCTATTTTCACACGAGCGAGGCAAGGAGGGTTGGTGGGACCTGTCGACACGGCGCCAGTCGATCTCCTGAAGATCGAAGATGCCGGACAGAATACAGATCGACGAAGTTTAGGAACCCACGTGTTTCGGCTGCAAGAGGTCAGAAAAAAAGGAGCACCACGTTCGATGCCAAACACCGCGAATGACATGCTGTCATGTCCAGAGGGCGAATCTGGTTTAGCTAAAGAGAAGAATACAAGCACAGTGCTAAAGTCCTTCAAACAGGAGGTACGAAGAAAGCTCTTGGCCAGGTTATTTTATTTGGAAAGAATTTCCATTTTAAAAGGGAAAAATCATTCTTTGCACTTCTTTCCTTTTTTGTTTTTGCTTTGCCATGGCCTAGCCTTTTATTGATTATAAACGTAGTTCAGGCTTGCTTCTTGGTACCGACAGTTTACATGTATTTTCCCAGAGACGTGGGCTACTTCGCACTATCACATCCAACGAGACTAATTAAACTGCAGCAATACCACTCAAAGCATGTTTTTAATTTGTATGTGTCAACTCTGAACGTAAAAAAAGAGAGGTCAGTCAGCACCTGTTTTTCCTATTAGGTGTAATTTTGAAATTTCCCCCTTTTCCCCCGTGGGGCATCCCTATGAGCATTCATACATGAAAGAGTTTGACAAAAGTAAGAATATAGTCATTTCGTGCCCAGTGATACTTTGTTTCTAATGTGTCTAGCCATTCCTGGCGCACACAAATATGTTAATAGTTTGACTAAAACGATGAAAGTGGATGACTGGTTAATCGACGTGTAAGTATGGAATTGCGCAAAAGAGCAATTATTTAATACATGGCAACAATAAAGTGTGTGTGTGTGTGTGTGTGTGTGTGTGTGCATGCGTGCATGCGTGTGTGTGTGTGTGTGTGTGTGTGCATGAGTTCGTGTGTGTGTGTGTGTGTGTGTGTGTGTGTGTGTGCGCGCGCGTGCGTGGGTGTGCAAGAGAGAGCGAGAGAGGGAGTGAGATTGGGAGTGGGGGAGATGGAGGAGAAAAACATGGAATAAAATAATTTATTTTGGGGGCATTTGGCCAGCTCCAAAATGAGCATCTACATGTAAAGAACTTGTCACGAATTGAGCGAATTCTAGTATCTTGGAAAGGTTGCAATGCGCGAGGAATGAAGAAGGTTTTGCTTCACTCTCTTAGTCCGCAGTCCTCTTGTGCTGCACTGTCCGTGTGCTTTGGATGCACCCAAGGCCTCCCGCCACTGTGGCCGTTTGCAGTCGCCCTGGGATCCCTGGATTTCCACAGAGGCAGAAATAGAGAGAGAGAGAGAGAGAGAGAGAATGAGATAGAATGAGAGAGAGACAGAGGGGGTGAGAGACAGAGAGAGAGAGAGAGAGAGAGAGAGAGAGAGAGAGAGAGAGAGAGACAGAGACAGAGACAGAGAGACAGACAAACAGACAGACAGACAGACAGACAGACAGACAGACACAGAGAGAGACAGAGAGAGAAAGTGAAAGAGAGAGATAACGAGAGACGCAAATACACACATGCACACATAGACACATATATATTATATATATACACACACGCTCGCACTCGTACACACGGACACACTGATAGACACAGAAACACAGATAGATGGATGGAAAATGTAAAAAGAGCCGACCGACTGACGTGGCGGGCTGGAAAGTAGGCAAGCAGACAGATTCACAGGCACGCACGCAGGCAGGTAGCCATCAGTCAGAGAGAGAGAGAGAGAGAGAGAGAGAGAGAGAGAGAGAGAGAGAGAGAGAGAGAGAGAGAGAGAGAGAGAGAGAGAGACGAGGGAGGGAGGGAGGGAGGGAGGGAGAGGGAGAGGGAGAGAGAGAGAGGGGGGGAAAGAGAGAGAGAGAGAGAGAGAGAGAGAGAGAGAGAGAGAGAGAGAGAACTGAACTGAACAAGTTTAATGTTCAGGCCACCGGCCTATTACATTGGGAAGAAAAACGCGGACGAAAAGCATTGTGTGTGTGTGTGTGTGTGTGTGTGTGTGTGTGAGAGAGAGAGAGAGAGAGAGAGAGAGAGAGAGAGAGAGAGAGAGAAGGGGAGAGAGAGAGAGAGAGAGAGAGAGAGAGAGAGAGGGAGAGCTAGAGAGATTGAGGGGGGAAGAGAGAGAGAGAGAGAGAGAGAGAGAGAGAGAGAGAGAGAGAGAGAGAGAGAGAGAGAGAGAGAGAGAGAGAGAGAGAGAGAGAGAGAGAGAGAGAGAGAGATTTTCTGCAACCTCCAGGCATGTATGCTTATTCCAGGCAAGTTTAAAACTTTTATCTCTGTCTTGTTCACAGTCAGACAGAATGACGGCTCTCATGTCTCTTTGTGGCGCCGGCTGAATCGTTTGACCGACATACCTGCAGTATGAGGAGTGAGACAGAGACAACAAATCGAGTGACAACAGCAAGGGTCACCCTGCCCCCGACGTTAAAAAACAAACAACTTCTCATTCTCTTCTCATAAGTTTTATTTGATAGGCTTCCCGGAAAGAAAAGAAAATTTGAGACGCTGTTGTTGACATTGAAAGTTACCTCGACAAGGTCATTCAGATCCTCGATTTCAGGTAACCCGTGGATGTATTTTTTTCCGAAATGAAAGGATAACGACAGAGTTTACCGAGTTAATGGCATTTGTAACTCTCCGTAGCACATAGGTGTGAAATCGTGAGACAGACTGATTTTACGACAAAAGCTGACCACGTGCACGAACACGTGTGACGACAACCTTCTTACAAAAAATCATCATGAAACAAATTACAGCAGCACACTTTAACATTGCTTCTTGGGTGGTAGTTTGTTCAGAAATGTGTGTGATTTTTGGGGCGGTTGCTAATCTTAAAATGACCACAGTAAAATCCCTAGAAAAATATCAGTCTTTAAAGATGTGACGTCGATTTGAGTAAGACCGTTGGCGTTCCCTCTGTCAAAGATCTCGTGATTTTCTTCTGAAATGTATGGCGCCAAGGGGAGTTACCCCACCGCCCATGTCAGAAAATTTACTTTCTGAAATTTTTTCCATAACTTTGCAAGAGCTGTCCCTGATTTTTGTCTGAGTTCCCCGATATCAATAGCTCTCACCATTGACACAGGGCATTGCACGTGCTGTTCGGGGCTCCCCCTGGATCGCATATGAAGCCAGGGGCGGGTAACTCTTATCTGCGGCACGCGACGAACGATGTCAAAGTTGTGTGCAGACAGGTGCTTCTAGCGTTCCTGGTGTTCTTCCGGATCAAGTCACTTGGGGCTACACCTGTATTGAAAACCTGGAGGGAATTCGTTTGGTTTCTTTGTGCTGTGTGACCTTGATCGACAGCTTTCAAGGAAACTTGTGGTCATATTTGTCGTGTTCACAATAAAGAAAACTGTCAAAAGCACTTTTTCTCCTCCACTTTCTTTTTTTTTGTTACACACTGTGAGTGGCCCACATTGTACATATATAATTTGAAAAGTTTTTTTTAAGTCGTTTGAAACTTAGGCTTGAATGCATTTAATGAAACCGTTTACGCTCTACACATATTACAAAGCATAACATCGTCTGTCGGGCTGTCGTGACTGCCAATTATCACAATGATGATTCCTTCTTACCTACGTCAAATGTACATATGAAGTTTGTTGATCTAAGGCGGTTTACTACACTAACATGGGCGCCGGAAGTTAAGGCAAGGTGAATGTCAAGAAGAATCGAAACCGGAGGTTCAATGTTGGACATTTCTAAGCTACACAAGAATGAATATCGACAAATACAGATATACAGAACAAACGCCCCCACATATAATTTCCCCTCAGAGAGCTTTGTGCTGCTATTGGATGCCACTGGGACTCGACAGAAGTAAAGGTGGTTCAAAGACGGAAACATCCCGACGGAATTTGTCTGTAGCTTTAATGTCATGGCTTTCATACATGTCAATTCCTGGGCTTAATTCTGTTTACAGCCTTTGTAATGGCGGAGGCCTCCACATTGATCTGGGAATGGCAATATTTTCACTCAAAGGTTGCTGGAATTCGCCGTCCCGTGTGTAGATGTCCGTGCCCAAAGCACACACGTAAACCACGCGATGAGATGGCTCGACAACAAAAGGGTCAAAACGACCCTTTCCTCCCCTGGACATCACGGACTAAAAAAAAGGTTTCGAACTAAAGTTTTCATAAGAAATATTTTTGGTTTACATCAGCGAGTTGTCAAACTTGTTTTCTTTCTCTATTTTGCGTCGTTGCACTTCCAACACGTTTTGTTACTGCTTTAATTCCTCCGGAATCCGTTTTTGTGTATTTATTTGTAGTTTCCTCCTCCTCCTCCTCCTCCTCCTCCTCCTCCTCCTCCTCCTCCTCCTCCTCCTCCTCCTCCTCCTCCTCCTCCTCCTCCTTCCCCTTTTCCTTCCCCTTTTCCTTCCCCTCTCCCCTCCTCCCCCTCCTCCCTCTCCTCCTTCCTCTCCCCCCTCCTCCTCCTCCTCTTTCTCCTCCTCCTTTTTCTCCCCGTCTTAGTCGTCGTCATCGTCGCATTCTCCTCTGTCTCCTTCTCTCCAAACACTTCTTAAACTGTCACAAATTGCATGGCATTTATACTAGTAGCAACAACAAAAACGGCGTCTTCAACTCCATTAGCCTTCACCATTGCAGTCCTACCGTCATGGTCACTATTCTTCACATTTCACGTCCTTATGAACAACATTTCGACGCCTCTTTACTTCATGTTGTTTTTTGTTCCTTTACAAATGTCTCCGCCCTGATGCAACAGTATTCCTTTGGGCATCTGCAGCCTAGCCTTGAGTCCTTCGCGTGGTGAGGCTGTCTGCTCGATCCCTCACCACACATCCTTGATCTTTGGGATCCAGCTATGAATTCGGCTAGTTTGGACGAAGCGGAGCTGGCTTCCAAAAAAGATGCCTTCTCAATGTCACGTCGCCATGGACTTGCCCATTTTTGTTGGGGCACGAGGAACTTCTGCAGCCGAGCCTTCAAGAAGGACATTTACAGGGCGAAAAGTTGCAGGTTCAGGATTATTTTTCAGTGGGTCAGGATGAGAGAAAGGGTTGGAAGGTCAGGTTTTTGAAATATCGCAACGACATGAAGACTGCTGTGACGTTTACAAGTTAAACGCGCCCACAGAGACTTCGATCCCCACGTGGTATTCACATGGTATTATTGAGCCTTAGAATTGGTCGAATCATTTTTGCGGACCACGGTTATTCAAGGTCAACGAGCTTTTAAAAGTTAATATCGCTTTTGTCAATAAAAGTAGAAAAGGAAATAGCTGGTGAATCATATTTTCTGTTAATGTATACGTATTAGTAATACCAAATGGAGTTTCAAAACATCCCTCTCATATATAGGACGCTTTTAATGCAAGTATTTCCACATCGGTTCAATAGTTTACATCTTCAAATAGGATATACATATACATTCCGTCGTAAATTAAGACAAAATAAGATATATCGGAACTGGTGTCATCACTTTGAGCGCAATGCAGTAAGTATCCATGACCCGGAACAAATTATATCTGAACAATCAAATGAGGGTGCGCCAACAAATCTCTGAGAAACGTAAAGAGGTGTTACGACAACTATGATTTCATCGTGATGATAGCCGTGCACAATTGTTATTTTTAAACATTCAAGGTAACACAATAATCAATGCAAACTCCAAAAAGAAAATTTCTGCTTTACTTTCCGTCCGCACCATGAAATTCCTGGTCCAAGATATCCTGGAGGCGTCAGACGAGATATTCTTTCATACAAAAAAAACCACACAAAACAAACAAGCCTCACATGATCATTGCCCATTTTAGGTATGAGTTCCCACAAGTGTTACCTGCCATGAAATTTGAAGCACAGTCGTACCGGCATCCTGACAACTAATTCCATCGTCTAGAGAGTTACCCTTTTAATACCAAGCAATCATTCCTGTCTTTGATCCAACTGAGGAAGGACTTCCCCCCATGAAGAACGTCCTTGCAATCGGGCCTTCACTGTTGGGTAATATTTTCTGGGGCAAGGAATTCCGCAGTAACGCTTTGAGGAGCAGTGGAGGACACTTCCTTCTATTAGGAACAAGCATGGGTCCTTGGACGTCTTCCGCAGCCAGGGAAGCATAGCTGACAGCGTACCACTGGGATGGGCTGACCTCGATGTGCGAAGCGAACACGCGTGAATTCGATGATTGCCCAGGGGCTTAGCGGACAGTCAGCAAGCGGCAGTTCGGGCGTCTGGAGGTGAGAATGACGCGGAAGTGACTCCCATAACCTCCTTTGACGCGAGTCCTGTCAAGGCGGCTCCGATCACGCAGAGAATGGCATGAGGCAACTCCGGCCTTTGGTCTGGCCCCGTCGAGGCACCTCCAGGCATGAAGGTTCAAAGAGCAGCCAGACTCCGCCACAGGAAGAATTTTCGATCAGTTCTGATCATTTTGGAATGGCATTTCCATCTCGTTGCCAAGTGTTGATGCCCCCTCCAGAGGCAATGGGCAGTTTGCAGTGGCATGCAGCGAAGTGCAGACGATGACGCATGTCTTGGAGAGTGTCACTTGTTGTTATTGGTGTTGTTCATGCTGTTGTTGTTGTTTTTATTCAGATTTTTAGGAGGCAATCTTCTAAATGATGCACTGGATAGACATTCTCATGCAAAGAGAGTGCAATGATTGTTATTATCATTTTCATGATAACTTACGTTATTGTACAACACACCACATGATGACAAAGACAACCACTCACTCCACACCGGCTCGGTCGTCGCCCGGGTCACCAAGGACCGCGCCCACCGTTGCACATCAGGACGGAGGTGATAAATGTGTTACCGATGCCAAGAGAGTCAAGATCAGAGGAAGAGAAAATTTTGCAACAGGTACATGGAACATCAGAACATTGCATGCAGAAGGGAAAATCGAAGAGCTTACGCACGACATGGCAAGATACCGATGGAACATTCTCGGACTTTGTGAGGTGAGATGGACAAACTTTGAGGAAACGTCAACCCATGAAGGGTACAAGCTGTTTTACAGCGGTAAAAACGACAGACATGAACATGGAGTAGGGTTTCTTGTCCACAGAGGAATAACATCTTGTTTTATGGGCTGCCGACCAGTCTCGAGTCGAATCATCACCATTCGACTTAGAGCAAAACCATTCAACATCACCATCGTGCAGGTGTACGCTCCAACCACAGACTACTCAGATGAGGAAATAGAGGCATTTTACAACGAGCTGCAAGAGGTGCTGGATCAAGTACCAAAAAAAGACATCCTGGTCGTGCAGAGAGACTGGAATGCCAAAGTGGGAAGCGACGCAAAGAACGATTGGCATGACGTTTGTGGACAGTACAGCAACACAGATACCAACGACAGTGGCCTTAGACTCCTGGAGTTCGCCAGCTACAACGACCTTATACTGGCAAACACTCTTGGCCCGCACAAGACGTCCCGACGCTGGACATGGCACCACCCAAATGGACAGCACCACAGTCAAATTGATTACATCTTAGTAAAGAAGCGCTTCAAGTCCAGCATTAACATCGCAAAGACACGAAGCTTTCCAGGAGCAGACATTGGAAGCGACCACGACTTGCTGATGATGAACTTCCGCCTGAGCCTTTAAAAAATCAGCAAACAGAAAGGTACCAGGCTTAGATTTGACCTTGAAAGGTTGAAAGACCCTGAGGTTGATAAGTCCTTCAAAGCGATGATTGGAGGGAAGTTTGCACCACTTTTAGTTCTGGGTGACGAAGAGGGCCTCGACACAGTGACCAACGTCTTCAATGAGGCAGTGATAGAGACAGCCGGGCAGTTATTAGGAAAACACCACCCAACAAAGAAACCATGGGTCACTGCAGAAATTTTGAACATGTGCGATGAGAGAAGGGAACTGAAGAAAAATAAGGGTACAACAGATGGAGCAAGTAAGTACAGAGAGGCCAACAACAGGGTCAAGAAGGCCATGAAAAGTGCCAAGGAGGAGTGGATCAAACAGCAATGTGATGCAGTTGAGGAGAACCTCCAGAAGAATAACACCAAGAAAGCATACCAGGTAGTCAAAGACCTTACAGCGACCAAACAAGGACGGGTCAACACCATACAAGACAAGAGCGGGATGTGTCTCACAGAAGAACGCGATTTCATGAAACGCTGGACTGAGTACTGCTCTGAGCTGTACAACAATGACACCAAAGGAGATCATAAAGTACTGAACTGTCCTCAGACTACCGAGGAAGACAACTACTCAATTCTTCGAGAAGAGGTGGAGACAGCGGTTAAGTCCCTCAAGAAAGGGAAGTCAGCTGGGGTTGACAACATTCCAGGGGAACTCATCCAGGCAGGAGGCGACGCAATGATCGATGCACTCACAAAGATCTGCAATACGATTTGGCAGACGGGAGTTTGGCCAACCCCGTGGACACAGTCCCTAGTGTTTACCTTGCCCAAGAAAGGAAACCTGCAAATGCGCCAGAACTACCGCACAATCAGCCTCATCAGCCATCCCAGCAAGGTCATGCTGAAAGTACTGCTGAACAGATTAAAACCTCAGGCAGAGAAAATCATTGCTGAAGAGCAGGCAGGTTTCAGACCAGGTAGGATCACCACCCGAACAGATCTTCAATCTGAGAGTCCTGTGTGAGAAACACCTACAACACCAACAAGAACTGTACCATGTCTTTATAGATTTTAAGAAAGCATTTGACAGAGACTGGCATGCTGCGCTGTGGGCCACAATGAGAAGCTACAACATCAGCTCCAAGATCATCAAAGTCGTCGAACATCTCTATGACAGAACGACCAGCGCAGTCCTGTTCAATGGTACCACAGGCGAATGGTTCAGGACAACGGTCGGAGTCAGACAGGGCTGTCTACTCTCCCCCACACTCTTTAACCTCTTCCTTGAAAGGATAATGACTGATGCCCTAGCAGACCACGAAGGATCAATCAGCATCTGTGGCAGAAAGATCACCAACTTACGTTTTGCTGATGACATTGACTAGTCTTGTCGAGCACCTGGACAAGACCTCACAGGCATATGGCATGGAGATCAGCGCCGAGAAGACCAAGGTGATGACGAACAATCCTCGGGGCTTCAAAATGGAAATCAAAGTGAAGGGCCAAAAACTGGAAGATGTGAACAACTTCAAATACCTGGGATCTATCGTGACTGATGAAGGGTCCAAACCAGAGATACTGTCCAGGATAGCACAAACAACAGCAGCTTTGGCAAAGTTGAAGCCAATATGGCGTGACAGAAATATCACTCTCGCGTTGAAGATCAGGCTCATGCGCACACTGGCCATCTCCGTATTCTTGTATGCATGAGAGTCCTGGACACTCACATCTAAACTACAGAGACGGATACAAGCCCTGGAAATGAGATGCTACCGCAAGATTCTGAACATCTCGTATAAAGACCATGTCACGAATGAGGAAGTCAGCAACAGGATCAGGAGAGCAATTGGACAGTACGAAGACCTGCTCTCAATCGTGAAAAGCAGAAAGCTGAAGTGGTAGGGTCACGTGTCAAGAGGCAGTGGGCTGGCCAAGACCATCCTGCAAGGTACCGTACCAGGTGGGAGAAGGAGAGGCAGGCAGAGAAAGAGGTGGGAAGACAACATCAAAGAGTGGACAGGCTTGACCTTTGCTGACTCACAGCGAGCCACAGAGGATAGAGATCGATGGAGGAAGATTGTCCGAAAGTCATCAGTGGTGCCTCAACAACCCATCTCAGGGTTATGAGACTGAACTGAACTGATCTGAACAACACATTTATAGATTAAACAAAGGAACACAACACACAAAAAGGCAAAACTCACTGACCACGTAGGACATGCTTCTATCTGGCCTCTTCTTTGCTTCGGTGATCATTCATTTCAAGCTTTCACGAACTGCTGCTTGTTTCAAAAACGGAAAAGGAAACATAGAACCAGTCAGTTTTGTCATTTGGAAAAGGTCCCAAGAGCAAGAGAACAGCAGATTCTATCAGAGCAGGGGGACATCAGGGATTATTTGCTGCCTGTGTGTGTGAGTTTAGTGGGTACAATTGAAGAGCGTAATTCAAAACTGGATATTTTTTCAACCATTTCCAGGAAACGATAACAATTTTTTAAGTGTTTTATTTGATTAACCTTCATTTTCTGAAGATAATTGACCCATGATGTTGTAAATAATATGAAAAGTGTCTGACAAATAAGTCTCGATTCCTCAGCAAGAAACAATGATGTATTAGGTACCTTTGCTACAAGTGCAACATGGATGTATTTGAAACAGTTGTGCTCTATTCGTATTAAAATATTTGATGCCATTATGATTTATGAAGATAACGTCTGTTGGAAATCTTTATAAACTGTTTAGTTGCTTGCATTAGACTTCTTACAACAATTCTCCCATGACAACAAGAGTTCCCACAGTCTTTGTAAACTGTTTAGTTGTTTGCATTATAGTTATTATCAAAACATTTTCATGAACGAATTATTTCCTCACAGTTATTGTCCTTTTGTGCACTTTACCCAATGTGAGAAAATCATGCTTCTAAAAACATATCCAGGTGAAAGATACAAATCGATGCATTGATCTCTCAACACTGCTTTGATTAACGATATTCAGGAAAACATTCTTTTCGTGCAAAGTTAATGAAATGTGCGAGTATCCATACATCTCCAGATAGCTTATTGTGCGGTGATAATATATTCAAACTGGAAGAAGTGTATTAGTCTTTGTCTCTTCATATGATTGATAATTTTGGTTAATTCATGTTTACGTTTTCTCATGACTGCCTTTCAAAATGTTTTCTAATGTTTGCATGATGTGGTTCGTGAAAAGAATATGGAAGTAAATATTGCTATCTGTAGGAACATCGGGCTAAACAGGCAGGTCATGTCAGTGAAATCCTCAGCTTTCTGCACCGATATCGACCTGCGATAAACTAGTTCAGAAATTCGACTGTTTAGGCAATGCAAAAAATTCTATCACGATGTCTTGCACCCGAAGCACCTTCCGTGAGAACATTGACCAGGAAATGGGTTATGTAGACCTCGTTGATCCATTCCGTAGCCAAAGCCGCTGAAGCGAGGGGTCAGCTGGTGAAGTCCAGACGAGGTAGCAGCAAGGGACCCTCAGTCCACAAAGTGGACGTGACCACGGCTGGGGAACAGGCGCCCCTTCCGTCAGCGTGCAAACCTTGCTGGCTAACAAGGAGGTCATTAGCTCTGACCCATAGAGAACAACGACGAGGAGGTTCCCCGCAAGGGGCCAACAACTAGAAAGGTGGTGGGTATCGATGTCCTGGAGGTCGGAGCTGCCCATACGTGACATCCCACCTCCTGGGTTTCCTAGAGCCACAGCTGGGGTCTTCAGCGAGACTACGGGTGCCGCTCGATGCTGTTTGGTCGTCCACGGGTCCGCAGCGTCTGTAATTGCACAACCAGGTTATTCCAAACCATTCAAATAATCCGCTCCAGTTCACCCGCTGTCTGATTTTGTTTCCTACGCGTGCTTACTGTGGTTTTTTAGAAGCGGTATTGCAAAACGCCACCGAGGGAAGTTTAGACAGTCGTTGGGAGCAGCTGAGAGCTGGCTTTTCTTATAGTGGATGCAGACCCGGCCACCGTCCCTACTGAACGCCATGTTTGTCTGCAAGCTATTTGGGGACCTGCTCTGTGTTCTCCCCTAAGAGCGATTTCTTGAGGTCTGAGTGTGTGCGTGTGTACCCTTCTTGCAAAGAGTTGTTGAAATCGCTGTCTCCTTTGTATTGAACTCGTTGACCTCAACCAGGTAACCGGTGCACCTCAAGGCGACTGAAGTACAAGTTTCCTCTGCAGGCCCTTGGAAATTAAGTCGATCAAGTCTTGCTTCTTTGGTGCAAGATTCATTACTTCCTCTGAAAGAGTTTCCTGTTATTCTGCCAAATAACTTCCGGTGCTTTGCCACCAGAAGAATCTTCCTTAGACCATGATCAACCCCAGTCCAAAAGTAAAAATTCCACACGCATCACGTTTGTTTACATTTTCAAATACTTTGATCATGATCAAAAGAGTTAAATCGACAAACAATTCTTTACTAAGTGACGCGTAGAATGATCACATATGACTAGAGCAAAACGATCACCTTTAATCAATGTTCCAAGACAACCTGGTTTATACTAAATAACAAAACGGATCCTTTTACAAGACACGGTCACGTAGCATTTGTTCTCAATGGACTTTTTTTCCAAGCAAACCGTAGAAATGTCGCCTAATTTCTCATTTCTGCGGCTGCAAATAAGCTGTTTTTCCAACTCCAGCTGCCTTTTAGTGTTGCTGCTGTACCGCCAATGTCTATAAACTTAGAAGGCGCGAGTCTCCTTAAGCCTCTTTTAATTGAGCAACGCTTAGGCCTACTTTGCCATAGTAGGCCTGTCAATCTTATCCAACCAATCAAAACGAAGCTTCGGTCTAGTCCTGCGTCCTGATTGGTCTGACAAGACTGCTTCCATGGCGAAGTAGGCGTAAGCGTTGGTCGAATAAAACAGGCCTTAGGACAGAGAGGCAGCAACGCAAATGGGGGCCCCTGCCGATCCTTTGTTCTGCTCAACTTCGCATGGCAGGAATAGGGAGCCTTGGCACATCTGTGTTCGGCCAGTACCGGGCCCTTTTTTTCTACAGTTTTGGCGCTGCTCATTAGTATCATCTCCCGTATTCTACGACAACATTCTTTTGAAGTAAAACGTGTAAGTTTACTTCTCGTTTTCTGTTTGGCATTGATAACAAGGCTTCTGAATGAATGAATTCCATCCGGTTCGGAACATACGGCGAATTTAAGAGACCGTTCCACCAGATGACCGCGTCTTGCCTTTGCTTTGCAGATGAGTTCTTCTTAAAGAGTGTCACCAAAAGATGCTCCTTGACTTTCAAAGCCGGCAATGGAGAAGCAACACATGTAGACGGCATCCGAACACTAGACAGAAAGACCACCCTTCGATTTCGTTAACACTTCCACGGGCGGCAAGGTCTGCTGCTCCGGCGATCTGACGATGTAGCGACAGTAGATTCGGTTGCTTCGACAATTGAAGCTGTATACAGGTGACTGTTCTTGCAGGAGTAGAAGACATGTGCCTCATGCAGTCTTTGTACTAAGTGCAATACAAGAAGGATGGACTTCAATTTTGTTTTCAAATTTGAATACTTTATTTTCGTATAAGATCACTTCGAAGCATGTCTCCAGATATGTTAGAAAATAAAAACAAAATCGACCGCGGATACACAAAAAAAGTAGAAATGTTGATCAATATCATGACTAAATGTGTGGGAATCTCATATAATAAGTTTGTTTTGATAATGTTGGTGTGTAGCTTTTTTAATTAATGCAACATTTTAAAAATCAAAATTGAAACAGTATTTACATTGGCTTCTTTGCGCCCATGTCGCGGATCCTATGCATGCACAAGACAAAGGAAATCCTTCACCAAGCTGTTTGACATGATTCAATGTACGTGTATTGACTTCTGCACCAGGCGACGGAGTCAATTTCAAGAAAATAACAGAAATAGCTAACGCAAATGATGCCAGAAATGTAATGACTGAATTCATCGTGACTAGAAATTTTCTGTATAAGGGTGTTTCTCTGAGTTGCCTGAGGTCCGACAACTGACTTGGCAACAGGAGAGAATTGGAATTTTTCCATTACCTGCAATGAGAATAATACAACCAACAAATACATACAGCTCGGTATCAAAGCAGACAATCACATAATTCAGACCATTGAACGTATGCTGATTATTTTATCATTTTGCCCTAATTTGTGGCGTGAACATTTTGCTGACGGTCTGCAAAGAGTGCCTCCATGGGTACGCACAGGATATCACGTGACAGTGTTACATAAAGTTATGAAGACCAGAGCCGTGATATGAAAACCTGTCGAACTCTCGTATTCAGAACGTCTTAGTGAACATCATGAAGCAAATCTGTCGTGTCTGAGAATTTTTCCTCAGGACAAATTTTGCTCTATGCAGCTGAAACATTTGCTTTCAAAAGGAATTCGTTCTCTCTCTCTCTCTCTCTCTCTCTCTCTCTCTCTCTCTCTCTTTCTTTCTCTCTCTCTCTCTGTCTCTCTCTCTCTGTCTGTCTCTCTCTGTCGGTTTCTCTCTGTCTCTCTCTCTCTGTCTCTGTCTCTCTCGGTCTCTCTCTCTCTCTCTCTCTCTCTCTCTCTCTCTCTCTCTCTCTCTCTCTCTCTGTCTCTCTCTGTCTCTGTCTCTCTCTCTCTGTCTCTCTCTGTCTCTCTCTGTCTGTCTCTCTCTCTCTCTCTCTCTCTCTCTCTCTCTCTGTTTGTGTGTGTGTGTGTTTGTGTGTGTGTGTGTGTGTGTTGCTCTCGCGCGCTCTCTCGCTCCCTTCATTTGCAATGATGTGCACATCAATGCGTGTATGTGTGAATGCATTCCAGTTTCCATTTCGCGTGGTGGGGTTTGCATGCTTCCAACTGTATTCACAATAATCTCCCTCCTCCTCTTTATTGCACTTGTTCCTACGTTCAAAGTCCGTACGGAAAAGGCGTACTTATATGGTTTTGGGAATGCATGAAATGTTTTGAAAGATTATCTTGTTTTCAATTTAATGTTTACTTTGTAACGCGTTCAAGAAGGCTAATGTACTTCCCGTGAGTGTTTTGAGTTTACACACACACACACACACACACACACACACACACACACACACACACACACACACACACATCTATATATGCATAGGATTGGCAAGGCTGCGATTTTGTACTTTTAAAACCCTCTCTATAGGAATATTGCGTTGGTCCCAGGACTGTTAGTTAAAAACTTGCTTCAGCAATTGTGATCACCAGCGTAAGATCCATGACCTTGGGCCAGTTCTTAGGTGTGTACATTTATCGCAATGCAATCATTAACATCGTTGCCCTTGAAAAGACAGTCAGAGAAAAATTAATTTCCGTGAGTCGTGCCGAAGTGTAGGAAGTCCTTTCATAAAGCATGAGGGCTTCCATCCTATCTACGTGACGAGCGAGAAGGAAGGAAAAGACTGTAGATGGCATCGCATTCCAGCCATAACTCCTGAGGTGCCGCTTTGCATCAAAGCTAACAGACGTCACGTGTTTCTTCAAAATAGCTCCTTCTGCTCACGTGACATTCCTTTTCTTGGCGACGCTGACTCACGTGCACACCGCGGCGTTCATTTGCAGCTCCCACAGATGCATACGTTCTGGCCTGTCTATCCCCCCCCCCCCCTCCCCACAGACCCCGCCGTCGACGCCTGACTTCCCCTCTTGGTCCTGTGTCTCTCTGGGTTGCCGTGGAAAGACCAGGGACGAAGATGGAGGGGAGAGACAGGTGGAGGGCTGCATGGCGCTGCTACGCTCGGCTCGATGGCGGGGTGAGAGGAATTCAAGGTCAGAGCTGCACGTGGCGCCAATGATGACCTAGAAGCGTCCTCCAGGTTGAGAGCCTGGCGGTGGTCGTGTCTGCTGGTCCCAGATCAATTAGCCGAGGCACAAGACTCTGAGGAATGAGCCCCCTTGTTCGAATTTTGGAACCACACAAACAAGTTATTGACAGCCGGATGTGCAGACAAGAAGGCATGCAGGTTAGCAGACAGATGGATGGATGAAATGAAGACAGTGCAACACTGATTTATAAAAAGCACACAAGGTCATTTAGTTGCGTGTAGTGAGAATGACATGAATCTATTTGAGCTTTTATCGACTTTAAGATGTATGCTCTATGCTGTACAAAATGACAGCGTTTAGTTGCTTCCAGAGAAAGTATTTGCTTGCCATATTCCAGACTGTGTGTGAATGAGAGCAAAGCTGTGTTGAAAATAACAATTCAAGAAGATGTTAGGTTTCCTAGATTACCAACAACAAAAAAGAGAAGAAAATAGTACAGGCGTGCACTTCTCTTCTTAAAAAAGAAAGAAAACGAAAATGCATATAATGCTTTGAACACATTTTTTTGGCACTGCGTACTTCTAGAGTCTCCAATGGCGTTCTCTCTAAACCACCTCCCCTCTCTCATTCTCGTCATTGATAACCCTATCTTAAGAATACCTACAAGAAGCTACAAGTGAGTGGCTTCCTTTTTTGTTTGTGAGACAAGTTTAGATATGTAGCCATTAAGAATACCTGGTCCAATTCCTCTGTATCGTCTTCCTCTTTCTTCCTTTTCTCTCTCTTCCTCCACCCCTGACTCCGTCTTTCGTTTTCTTTTATGTAACGCTTTGATGAAGAGCTTGTGAGCTCTCGTGTTGATGAAATATAGCTAAATGGACCAAAACAAATAATAATGTAGAAGAAAAATGTCCGCGATAAAATCGGGGTAATTGTGGTTATATACATGTAAGATGGTATGCTGTGGTTTCAACGATGCTATGATAGATATGTCGTTACCAAGACGCCAGAGAAAACCAGATTGTGAAACTGTAGTTGGCATTGAGCACCACGATTTTGGTCGTTGAGACAATGACCTCGATCAAATGCAGAAGGACTCAGACTTATGTGAAACAAAAATAATTTTATGTAAACATACCCACACGCATGCATGCAACACACACGCGCGCGCGTGCGCAAATACACACACGTGTGCACGTATGAGCCCACACACACACATACACACACAAACACACACGCACACAATAGGTTAGTTGAACGTATGCATCCAAAGTAAAATCATAAGCACTCTCATGAAGTCAATAGGGCATGTGTTACGCAAATTATGTTTTTAACATACAAGTAACTTAGCCTATTTTTGCTTTAAGACCAAAAAATATTCTGCCGGCAATGACTTTTCTAGAACTGAAAGCACTGATGTAGAGCTCAAAGATTCAAAGGGTCAACATATAGACACTCGTGGAAATGTTTGTGTTTCGTACACAAATTCAATAGTTTGAGGGAAGTGGTTGTAATCCAGGTTTGTAAGATGTGAACACTCAAGTCAGTCAGTAAAAACAGAATTAGCAGGCCGGGGTCATGAGCAGGACTGGAATCCACAATCCGCCGACTGTGACAGGACTGTCTTGATTGTCGAGATATTGAGCTGTTGTGTCTCATCATCAAATTTGCATGAAGTTTGCAACACAGTCCGTGTAGTCACCCATGCTGTGCATGAGTCATGGACGACCATGCTGGTGGAGGCCGTGTCTTCGAGCAGTGGCTATTTCCACGCTTCCTGCCCCTATGACAGACTGAGTTGGCCGGTGCAGCCTCGGGTCGATGCCCTTGTCCTGGTCTTGTCGCGCTGCCGGTGTTAGGACGAACCCGCCTCCCCCAGTTGTGTGTTCCTCCTCTGCTTCTTTCGCCTCCACTGCTCGCCTCCAACCATCGGCGTTTGGCTGTTGCTAGCGCTGCACCTGAGAGGAAACGACCTGAAGTTCTTGCACGTCAGGTGCAAATTCGATTTTCCCTCAGCAAAACTGTCCTTGCGCTCCGCTATTTCAATGTTTGAATCAAGACGTCTGTTTAGCTTTTCCTGTCAAAATTATTCTTACTTCCGGTGAATTTCGGACCTCCGAAATGACGTCGTAAAACTGTCGACAACGGGAAGTACCGCACAAGTTGAATAATACGGCGTGGCCTATTTGAGTGATGACGGTTCGTGAGGTTTTACTTATGAGTTGCTGTTTTGGGATGAAACATCATCTCGAAGATTTAGAGCCAATGATTGGTTGAATGAAGCAAAGAGGAAATTGAATGTCAATGAATCGTTACTCCTCATTTATATCCGAGGGAAACGGCTAAAATTATAACTGTGCATCTAGTATGATATCTCTCTCTCTCTCTCTCTCTCTCTTTCATTGTGTGTGTGTGTGTGTGTGTGTGTGTGTGCGCGCACGCGTGTGTGTGTAGGTGGGTGTGGGTGTGCATGTCTCCACTGGTTTGTCTCTACTGTTGTTTATGAATGGCACAAAACCGCACAGGAAGATGAACAGTTATCAACGTAATTCGTCAAAATAGTGCAGAGTCAATTGTTTGCAAGTTATAAACAGTTTATGCATATAGCATGTGGTAGGTTTTTTGGATGACCATGCATAGAGTGCGGAGAGTGTTGAACAAATAATATAACGTGGATGATGGTGCATGTGCGTGAACATTAGAGTGATTGTTTTTGTATGCACGCAAGTTATGGTCTTTTGATGCATGGCTGCCTTTCTAAGTGCTTTGTACGAGAGAGAGAGAGAGAGAGAGAGAGAGAGAGAGAGAGAGAGAGAGACAGAGACAGAGACAGAGACAGAGACAGAGACAGATACAGATACAGAGAGACAGAGACAGAGACAGAGAGAGAGAGAGAGAGAGAGAGAGAGAGAGAGAGAGAGAGAGAGAGAGAGACAGACAGAGACAGAGACAGTGACAGAGACAGACAGAGACAGAGAGAGAGAGAGAGAGAGAGAGAGAGAGAGAGAGAGAGAGACAGAGACAGTGACAGTGACAGTGACAGAGACAGACAGAGAGAGAGAGAGGGAGGGAAGGAGGGAGGGAAGAAGGGAGATACCGAGGATATAAAGAAATAAACAGATAAACAGACAGACCGACCGACCGTCCGACCGACCGACCGACCGACCGACAGACAGACAGAGAGACAGACACACAGAGAGACAGACACACAGACAGACAGACAGACAGACAGACAGACAGACTGACTGACTGACAGACTGACAGATAGACAGACAGACAGACAGACAGACAGACAGACAGACAGACAGACAGACAGGCAGGCAGGCACGCAGGCAGGCACGCACGCACGCACGCAGGCAGACAGACAGACAGACATTCACACACACACACAGAGAGAGAGAGAGAGAGAGAGAGAGAGAGAGAGAGAGAGGCAGGCAGGTAGACAGGCAGGTAGTCAGGCAGGTAGTCAGGCAGGCAGAGACAGGCAGACAGACAGACAAGCAGACTGACAGAGACACAGAGACAGAGACACAGAGAGAGAGAGAGAGAGAGACAGACAGACAGACAGACAGACAGATAGACATACAGACAGACAGACAGACAGACAGACAGATAGACAGACAGACAGACAGACAGACAGACAGAGACAGAGAGACAGACAGTGACAGAGAGAGAGACAGAGAACGACAATGAGAAACAGAGAGAGACAGAGTCAGAGAAACAGAGAGAGAGAGTTAGACACACACTTACACACTAGCAAACACGCACACACACACAAACACACATACACATACACACACACACAAAAACACATACACACGCACACGCACACACACATTGATAAATTACATGCTTATGAATACATTTGCGCGTATTCATATGTGCGTGCATTTCATTGTGCATACATAAATTTGTGCGTTCTTATCTCAATAAGTTAAAATGTAGGTGTGTGTGCATTTGTTAGCATGTTACCTCTGTTCATTACCTCTAATCTTTGTCAAAACTCTTATTTTAAATGTTTCACGGGAAAATGTCAAACAAACAAAACAAAATTTAAAAACCTTCTCGTTTCTTGTACAAATCATGCCTGCAGGCATCTTTCCAGTGACTCAGAACCATTTTCACGCAAACCATAGCCATGGACGCAAAACCCACGCCTAATTCATCATCAGAAGTACAAAGGATGCCTAATATGTCTTCTGCCTTGCATAAAGTCTTATGTATTTTGGACGCTCTGTGGTACTGGGATTAGTAGAACAATGGGGCATCGCGTGGCATCTCACGCACGTAATAAATACACGAGTAGCAGTGCATGCTTAGTTGTGTGACAACACGAAAATGTCCTATCCATTGACAGTTGTGGCAATGCGTCAACACTAATACTAGTACTAACTGACAGGTCAGACGTACTTAGCTTATAATGACACGACGTTCGAAAGGGAGAGAGGTGTGATATACCAAATCAACAGTTACGTAGTGCAAGAGATGCTTTTTCTGTTGCAGTTCTTATACTGTCAAAGGATTGGAGACTGCAGTTGAGGGGGGCACACATTACACATAAAGAAAAGCTACCTCCTCTTACATGGGAAGGCTTTATTTAGAAAATACTTTTTCTGTCCGACCTTGTTTGAATCGGATGAGGCTGTCACATTTTCTTTTTTCAATCCATACTATCGTGGGATGGTTGAGATTCTCGAAACCTGAACGACTGCAGTCATCAACTTTGCTCTTCTGTTGCTTAGAAGAGCCTCGAAAGAATGACTAGTCTAGTTCTGCACTTTCGCCTGCCGATTACGTAGAGGGTAAGAACAGCATACGGAAAAAAAGAAGCCCGGCCGGACCACCTACAGAACCAGCGAAAGTCAATTGTTCCCGTCAGTCTACGGAAGGTGATGTGAGGTCTCGATTACTTGCCAAATCTAACGGCGCCCAACAAACCTGATGAAGTTGCAGCTCCCAGCGCCAAATCGTTGTTTGGTGTTTGTCCATCGTTGACACTGACCTTGTCTCTCAATTCGGCGTAGACTGCGGCACATTCTTCGAAACCGATGAAATGCAGTGTTAGGTGTTGACGAGAGCGCCTGTTCTTCATAGGGCGAAAGCCGACTTCGGTTGATTTAGGCTGCAATTCTTTCGTTGGGGTGGGACTATTTTTGCGCTTTGTGTCAACACCATTGTTCTTTATTTGGTTGTGTTGGGGCTGCACGGCGTCACGAAGAGATAAGAAAAGAGACTTCAGTGGAATACCGACGTGTCTGAGATGATTTTTGGATTGAAGTTATTTGAAGGTTGCACTAAACAAACGCCGGTCTGTTCTACCTTCTTTATGAAAGCCCCAGGGTTATTTGTACAGTCGGGCTTGATTTGCTTCATAAATCATCGTCACTCACCAAGGCGAAAGACGCACGGACTTCAATGCGATTGTTTTCAGGATCGAATGGCAAACGCTTGCCCTCAGCGGGCGCCGCTCTGAGTTCATGAGCGTAGACTTTGGCATCGAGTGACACGTCTCGAGCTGCATTCGCTCTACAAAGTTGCCAAAGGCTCCACTCAGCCACGGCTTGGCTTCTTGAAGGAATTCCCTCTTTCAAGATCAATGTCAGGGTCGTGCCTTGAAGTCTATACCACAGCGCATTGGCACAAGAATTCAAGGGTACCTTTTTTACATTACAAGCAATTGTACCCGCAGTTGCCAGAGGAACTCTTTTCTGTACTGTAAGCTTACCCCTAGAACTGTAACGTTGATTATCGTTGCTGACGTCAGTGTTGCTATCGTACTTCTCCAGCCCTTTTCGCCAACTCTGCCTCCCTGGTCGCCTCTAACTTCCATCCAAAACAATCCTGCTACGATTTGAAGGAACAATAAGAAGTGTAGACATGAAGGTTCAATGAGATCCATCACACCCTTTATCACACTTATTAGCAAATACACTCCCAACAAATTTAATAATCTTGCCAGTTCTCATTTCAGGAACTGAACAGCGCCGGAGTATGTAACATAATTAGCACCTATTACCTGCCTCGTGACAGCGTTTTCCCTAGTTAAACTTTCCAAAGTCATCACATTCAGTAACGCGAGATCGAGATGATCATCCCACCCACCCACCCATCCACGACGCCCCCCCCCCCCCCCCCCCTTTCCTTGCCTCTCCGCGTTACGCTATCAGTGCCACTGCTTTTCTAGGTGTGCGTTTTATCTAACTTCAATTTTTCTGTCGTTCTTCCTATAGATTCTTCATCATAAGCATACGTTTGCCTGAAAAGCAGCTTAAGTGTTTCCCTTAGATTTGCCAGTATGCACGCAATGAAGATGCAAGAAGTGACTGATATTGAGATCACCTTTATCGTTTGACACGTCACTGCCTTTCCTGATCAATGTGAACAAAGCGTGCATTTTTTTCATCATCTCTCTCTCTCTCTCTCTCTCTCTCTCTCTCTCTCTCTCTCTCTCTCTCTCTCACACACACACACACACACACACACACACACACGCACACGTATCTATCATTCTGTCTCCCTCTCTCACACACACGCGCGCACACACGCACACGCACGCACGCGCACACACACATACACACACACGTACTCACGCACGCACACACACACACACACACGTATACACACGCGCGCACACACTCACACATTCGCGCGCGCACGCACACACAGACACCCTCATGCACACACACACACACACACACACACACACACACACGCACGCAAACACACACACACACACGCACACATGCGTGGTAATATCAAGAAAATCCAAAACATGAGTGCTTTGAAAGTGTGATTTCATGCTTTTGCATTCCACCCACTAAAAACATTTGCACTTTCTTGTGTGTGCATTTTCATTCTGCCTCCTGGTATCCAGTAAACATCAAGGTAAACACAGCACCTGTGAAGTCTCCTTGCGAGGAAAAGACGGCTGGAAATCTGAGAGTGGACTGCTTTGTTCCGGCGTGCGTGTCATCCACAGGAATATATCGACCTACGGCCAAATACACTTACGGCCCTGATAGATCTCTTTGCTGCATCCTTCATCCGCTCGTATTATCCTCTAGAGATTTAAACAGGCTTCCAGAGGTAACCTTTTGCGATATATATCTAAAGACGGCATGTAAATGCTGTTGAATCTATAGGGCGGTTGTTGCCATGAAGGAATTTGTACGTATTAGAATTAAGTGATCCTCTGTCACAAAATGAGTCGGATGTTCACTGGCCTCGTTTCGATTTATCGGTCACTAGAATGAGAAGGTATAGGTAAGTTGGTAAAGATATTTTGATTTATTTTGAAACCTACATCTATTTATTTATTGCACAACATTTTATTTTTCTGAGCTGCCATTATCATAACATTGATAAACAAACAGTTTATTGAAGCATAGGGACGGCAAAAATTGTACTAGAAGGTATACAAAAATCCGTTTTTGCAGAAGCTATATATGAGTACGATTCGCCTACATAAATACAAAGATAAGATATACATGCATTGAATGGATATGCGTAAAATGCGTCTGTGTGAAAAGGATGAAATACATCTAGTTATTATAGTCTACATTACAAAGTCATCTTGCTATTGACGTGCGTCTCTATAAGATTTATCTGCATAAAATACATGCATGAAAGAAGCAATACCCCCAAAAACGTGCATTCACATGCGTACTTATAAGTGTAAAATATGCATTAACTATCAACTGCGTCAAATGCATAAAATATGGCTGAAAAAATATGTTAACATAAATCACTCTTGCATAATGCAGGCCCGCATCATTTGCTCCTTCAGCAATCATGACTGCAGAAATCATGCCATTATACACTGCCACTGTTACTATGACTAATGCATGAAAATGACGCCTGCACTGAGTCATGCTTACATCGACTAGGCCTCTGTGCATAAATTATGAGGCCACAACTTTAAAATACACCAGCATTTACCACATGCTGTATTTACCAGGGCTGTGCAAAATGCACCTGCATTTGAGTCGTCTACATGTGATCTTGCTCAAGAAAACCTGGTTAAAGTATCAAAAATAGACAATAATCATTTTCAACTACAAAATTATTTTCAAGTAGAATTTACGGAGAAGACAGCGTGTTTACACCATATGTAATGAGCCATTTATTCCATGTATTGATGCAGACAAATGTACAGTACGTAGTCTCTAATGACTTGGCTGTGCGTTTGCTCAATAACTGGGGTGCGTTGCTTCGCCTACCTAGTTGGCAAACAATATAGGCCGGTGTCAACATGTTAAATCTGCTTCTATCATGTTGACACATGTTGATACATGTTGACATCGGCTTATTCCTCGCAAGATCCTGCAAGGTTCCTAGCGCAAGCAATGCAACCGTGTTCTAGCCACTTTAGCCTGGTGTGCCATGCACGGCTGCATAACATGTACAGTCTACTGCATATAACACGTATGCATATACTATGCCTGGAACTCTGCACATTTCGAAGAACTCAGTCCAGACATCTGCTACATATTTCTCACGTCGCCAGAACAAGACTTCACTATTAAAAAAGATAAAAGTAAATAAGAGTATTAAAAATAATAAAACCCCACCTCCTTTGCTCGTGACTGCCTTGCGCTATTTATCGAAAAAGGCCATGAACGATATTCAAAATAAACCGCCCATAACATGTCCTAAAGATAGACTTGTAACCGCATACTTCTTTCAACATTGTCGATGTTTTGTGTACCTTTAAAGGCGCTACACTGAATAACTAACTGTAAAAGAATACAGATCGGAGTGGTTTCATTTGTGTTGGTTTATATGCCCTTGGAATGTTGCATTCAGTGGATGCTGGAACTCACTCTCAACATCGTGTATAAACCACTTGTGGCGTTTTACTCTGCAGAAATATCACCACAGGCACAATCGTTGTCTACAAAGCAAGACTGGAGACAGAATCGGTGAGAACCTTGTCAAGGAATCCAAGCATTCCCGTCCGGGATTAACCTCTGATGCAAGAGCAAGGTGAAGGTTGTCAGTGACATTCAGCTCTGACCTCAAACAACAAATGGCGCCGCATTCTCTCAGTTGACAGATATGAGCCGTGGGAGCGAGGCATGGGTGTCGGCCATCTGCCAAAAGTCTACCGCTCCCTCGTCAACTCCGCACCACAGCAATACCTTTAACCCTTTCCCTGTCAACGACAAAGCGACCGACGATGGATGAAAACAGTCTTGCATCTTGAAGGGTTAATGATTCACGCAAAAAGAGGGGGGTGGATGGTGGTTAGGAGGAGGAGGAGGAGGAGAGAAACATGATCAGTTTGAACTTGATTTTCAAAATCAAGTATTACGATACTGAATACATCAGTGTGGAAATGTGCGATGATTTCATGCTTTTACTCTCTTTTGCGTAGCACACGGGGCTTCGGGAAATTTATTTGAAAGAAGTGCTGGTCAGTTACATGGGACATGTTTAGATATGAGAAGTAAAAACCTTTGCTTTAGTTTGATATAGGTAAGCAATACTTCCACACATGATTTTATCAATAAATTCTAGTGGATACGAGCCACATACTGCCGCAGGAAGATAAATGATGCCGTAAATAATCACAGTTTTGCATGTTGCTAAAGGAAATAATGATAGCAATGGAACATTAAATAAAGAAACTGTGCAGCAGACTTACGATTTGATCATTGCATTGTGAAAGAAAACCGAAGTATAAAATAGCAAATGAAACCAACATGCCATACAGTCTTAAACTTTCAATCATAAAAGGAAATACGTTTTTCGTTTCTAGATGAAGCTCGTTGCCACATAAGTACACTGTAGGTAAAAATGTGTGCACTCGAACGGATTGCTGTCATACTACTCTATTCAGCTTTGGTCTTCAAAACAACTCCGCCAGGAGAAAAATACATTTAAGCACGTCTAACTGTATTTAAATTTTGAGGATAAGCCTATTCTGCCACCCCACCCCACCCGTAAAACATCGTAGTTAATGCAATCATATCACTATAATCGTGGTCGTGGTCGTCGTGGTCGTGGTCGTCCTCCTCCTCCTCCTCCTTCTCCTCTTCCTCCTCCTCCTCCTTCTCCTCTTCCTCCTCCTTCTCCTCTTCCTCCTCCTCCTCCTTCTCCTCTTCCTCCTCCTTCTCCTCTTCCTCCTCCTCCTCCTTCTCCTCTTCCTCCTCCTCCTCCTTCTCCTCTTCCTCCTTCTTCTCCTCCTCCTCCTCCTCCTCCTCCTCCTCCTCCTCCTCCTCCTCCTCCTCCTCCTCCTCCTCCTCCTCCTCCTCCTCCTCCTCCTTCTTCTTCTTCTTCTTCTTCTTCTTCTTCTTCTTCTTCTTCTTCTTCTTCTTCTTCTTCTTCTTCTTCTTCTTCTTCTGTCCATTCCAAACATATCACCTGTAGCCACTTTTTTTATATGACACGAGTTTCAGTAAGGCTTTGTGACAAAGAGAAACATAAAAACTAAAGGCTTTCAGAAGACTAGAAGATGCAAGAAACATATGTTAAAAAATAAATGACTCTGCCTTTTCGCAACTTTGTTGTTGTCGCACTTCATTGAGCTTATGAGAGTGCAGAACTTCATGACATGTTTCGACCTTCTACGATTGTAGATGAGCTCGTCGGAGGTGACCTCTTGGGGACGCAAATCTAAAGAGAATTTCCACCTTCATTCAAGTCCTAAAATAGCTCCGAATGTATGTGCAGTCTGATTTCAGAACATCTAATGACCGGTAACTGCAGGGGGGCTGGTTGACAAAGTGACGAAGCTGAGAGGCAGTATGCGACAACGGAAGGTCAATGTCGGTTTCTCGATCGTGTGAAAGCTTTGCTCGTGTCTTCTTTGCATCCATTTTCCACGATTCTCCTGCGAATGGAATGTCCGTGCTCACCATGAGGTCCGATCCTGGCGTGCCGCGCGGGCAACACTCGACTTCCCCCGGACGCTTTTTACGTGTCTCCTGTCCCCACCGCAAACTCGTGCAGCCCTCCATGAATGTGTTGCGCTGTTTCGCGACGAAGCGTTGGTGCAACAGAAGCCTGACAAGGCGCCCCGAGACCAAACTTGAGTATGATTTGATGGTGTTGACACGATTCTGCCCGATTCACAGGTCTCGTTGTTCGAAGCAGTTTGATCGACCTCAGCGATCAAATACATATTCATTCTTTTCTAGAAAGTTAGCGAGGCGATCGCTTTTTCGGTGCTTGATCTTGGGGAGGCGGGTGTAAAGAGTGCAAACTTTCCAACGTGTCAGAGAAGTGTTGACACGAGCGATAAGACTTCGACCGATGAGAAGAATGCATGAGTAGCGGCCTACTTACCCAGCAAAGACCGGTTTATGGGTCACGCAATTTGCGATTGAACCTTTATTGCAAGATTGCACCTTTTCTCAAAGAAAATGCATCGCACCTGAGCATGAACTTGAGAGAGATCAGACGGAGACTGCCTCTGAAATCGAATGGGATTCTTTGTAAATCAATTTGTTGAAAAAAGCTAAAGGGCACATTTTTTTATAAATCTCCAAAACCAATTTTGGTCACACATGGTTTTCGTTATGTACATTGGTTCGCACTTTGATTGCATCGACATGTTATTGATAAAGGTGTGTTACCTATGTTTGCAAGACATGTGATTGATCATAATCAGTCTTCTTTCCACGACATCCCCTCATGTGGTATCGAGCTGAAGCCTTTGAATAAACCACGATTGCCACGGGTCCCAGATGATCAGACCCATTTCTCTTACTAACCAGGTCACTCCTTTTTTCCCCATTACCTTCTCCCAAACCATAAGGATATTCTTAGCCCTTTCCATTGCAACTATTTCAAATAGATCAACAAACTTTCATCGGCCGTTTAATACTACTCAAAATGAAATTAACTAAGTTCTGAAGTGACTTACCCATCCAAAATGCGACCACGACTGACAATGCTGCAACAGCGTATCCGTAACCTTTGACCTTGAAGAATAGATCTTCACACGGCAGCGACGCTGGCCTGCTCTGAAGGACTTGGAGCGTGTGGCGGAGGGGATTCCTTTCCTCTCCCTTCTCTGTCACAGCCAAGGTCAGCTCGGCTTTGGTCGCGCAGGGAGCAAGGCTTGTTCTAGTCCTCAAAGCCCTGACCATCTTTGCTCGGCACGCTCGTAGTTGGCAGGGCATCCGGAAAACAGGTGTCTGGCTTAGATCGCGCGCCCGGGATCAGCCAGGCGTAGCCGAGTCGACGGCACAGACGTGAAGGTCACCCCCATATAGCTCTGGAGGCGGTTCCTGGCCTGCTGTGTGAATAAACGTTGTCGGTCGTTAAGGAGCCCTCGAGGAACGAACGGTATTGAATGAAGTGATGTAAGAGGTCGCGTGAGACCGACGAGAACTGATGAAGGTCTGTTGGGCAACCAGCGGAGATTGGTGAGAGAAGCTGACGTGGTGTAGAGACGTAGATGAGACTAGGGTTTGAAGGAAAGTGCAAAAGACGCTTGGGATTAAGAGGGCAAAGGCCACTGGATTATTTGTGTCTTAAGTTATACTGTTGGGAAAAAGTAATGACGACTAAGCTGTATCGCCTACCTCATGAAAGGAGGAAGAAAATTTTTGACGTTCAAAAATTATTATCCTTTTGTTCAACATTTCTCTCATATGAAAAAAATTTCAGTGTCGTCCACTGAATGCGCATAAAAAGGGGCAACATTATTGGAACATGACAGAAAGAGAGAGAGAGAGAGAGAGAGAGAGAGAGAGAGAGAGAGAGAGAGAGAGAGAGACAGAGAGACAGAGAGACAGAGAGACAGAGATAAAGACAGAGACAGAGAGAGTCACAGACAGACAGACAGACAGACAGAGAATGGAGAGAGAGAGAGAGAGAGAGAGAGAGAGAGAGAGAGAGAGAGAGTGGAGAGAGAATGGAGAGAGAATGGAGAGAGAATGGAGAGAGAGAGAGAGAGAGAATGGAGAGAGAATGGAGAGAGAGAGAGAGAATGGAGAGAGATGGAGAGAGAGAGAATTGAGAGAGAGAGAGAGAGAGAGAGAGAGAGAGAGAGAGCGAGAATGGCGAGAGAGAGAATGGAGAGAGAATGGAGAGAGAATGGAGAGAGTGGAGAGAGAGAGAGAGAGAGAGAGAGAGAATGAAGAGAGAGAGAGAGAATGGAAAGAGAAGAGAGAGAGAGAGAGAGAGAGAGAGAGAGAGAATGGAGAGAGAATGAGAGAGAGAGAGAGAATGAAGAGAGAATGGAGAGAGAATGGAGAGAGAATGGAGAGAGAGAGAGAGAGAGTGAGAGAGAGAGAGAGAGAGAGAATGAAGAGAGAGAGAGAGAATGGAAAGAGAAGAGAGAGAGAGAGAGAGAGAATGGAGAGAGAGAGAGAATGGAGAGAGAGAGGGATAATGGGGAGAGAGGGATAATGGAGAGAGAGAGAGAATGGAGAGAGAGGGATAATGGAGAGAGAGAATGGAGAGAGAGAGAGAGAGAGAGAGAATGGAGAGAGAGACAGAATGGAGAGAGAGAATGGAGAGAGAGAGATAATGGAGAGAGAGTGATGATGAAGAGAGAGAATGGAGAGAGAGAGAGAGAGAGAGAGAGAGAGAGAGAGAGAGAGAGAGCAAACTGGGGGAGGAAAGGTGATCAGAAAAAGTAAAAAGCAAAAAGCAAATCCTCGAAATGTCTGCATACATGCTGAAAATGATTATTGTGTGGTGTTTTTTCTTTAACAGTTTAAGCATTTGGCTGTGGATGAAAATATTAACTTCTTTCCAAAAGACAAGCTGATTTTAAATATGTTGATTTTAAAGGGGAAAAAACGAGCAAACAAAAAAATACAATAAACGAATTTGTTTTCTTGGAAAGAAAATTCTTTAGTGTGTCACGTCGTAATCGCATCTGTGACAGATTAGTCGCGTAATAACACCCTCTTTTGTATTAAACAACGATAGTGATTTATTAAATTTTCTTTTACAAGAACTTCGTTTCCATTTACTTCTAATCCATGTGAACAATGCAGTTTAAAATCAAAATACAGAACACTCAATACTCAGACTTTTTAAAAATCCAAACATCACACATCTTTTCAACGGACATGGGATCTCTCCCTCTTTCAAGGCGCACAGATCCCATTGTAGAAGTTCATCTCTCATCAATGCAATGAGTCTACGCCGGGAATGCCACACGGCGTTTTTATTTGACCCCTGTCAAGTTTAGCGTGTCGCCATGAACATGCTCCGCGAACTTCATCGGAGACAAAATTGCTAGTATCTGTTGCTCTTTTTTTTTTACACGGGGCAGCCATTCTCTAAAATTACAAGACAGGCCAAGTTCATGTTTATGGGTTGCATCCTAACTTGTCTCAGAATTGTCTCATTCTGGCATCAGTGGTCTTCAAGACTGCAAACAACGTGGGAGAAATGTTCATAAAAAAGGGCATGCCCTGTCGACTAGGTTATTTGGCGACTGTCTGCCGCTGTCTGCAGGCCGGCGCTCAAACAGCCGATGTGAGTCCTGAGGATAACTGCAAACAAAGTCGATGGAATCTAAATTTGAAGTGACATGCTTGTGACTTCAAGTGAGATAGACAAATGTTTGACATGCGTGTCCTCTGTTGTCCTAAATCTCCAGACGACATGTTCATTGTCATTAAGCTCCATCGTTCCAAACTAGTTGCCTCGTTGTTCAAAACTGATCGTTTTAAGAGCAACATTGCTTTGTTGAAGCGTTTCAGACCTGTCGGTTTTCTTAGTATTTTCTTGGTTTTATTTTTCTTATTTTGTATTTTACTACTTTGGACTCTCTTTCACGTCTCGTGTGTACGAAATGCATGAATATGTTCGCGTTGTTGTAAGAGGCAAGTTTTGAGAAAGTTTTGCAGGACACTGAAATATCTGTTGTGTGTAGTTCATCTTCACAAGTGATTTTGGGGGGGTTTATCTCGACGAATAATTTTTACGTAAAGTTCTTATTACGCAGAGGGCAATAGTAGCCAACAAGGATAAGCGGATCACGATCCGCGATGGAAACTGATCTGCTTTTGATAAATATCTCTAGACATTAGAAGGGTTGATCTCCACGAGTATTCCATTCAAATAATCAAGTGCAGTCGGTGTGGACCAGAACCAAGCGATCGCAAATGTTTTACCGTTGCGTCTACGTGCCACTAGAAGAAGACGGGAATAGGCAAGTAACTGCTTGATGGTACAATACTGAATTCCCACCTTGGAAGATGAGGATTCTAAAAGCGGAGAGCTGTGCTCTCACGCGGCAATCGACGCTATTTCTTCACTGACTGGAAACGATGGGTTGAAGGGGCCTCAAACATTTGGAAGCGTCACTCTTTTTCCCCGTTTCCAAACATCATCCACTTTGATAATCCTTCCCTTGCCAACACTGATCAGGGTTTGCGGCCAATGGGCAATATTATGAGAGCAACATTCCTTGCACTGGTGTGTTTGCGAGAGTGAGAGCAGTTGTTTTGGGGGAGATGTTCTCTCAATGCTTTCTGTGTGCGCCAGATCCACAGTAAATGATACGGAATGAGGGCTACTGGCTGAAAGACTGAGGTATCTGAGAAGAAGCATGGGATTTTTTCGTGGAAGATCAGGTTACCTGCAGTTTGTGTGAGATATCATCAAGCAATGATGAATGACCCTTGAATGTTTGTCACAAGAGCTTCTTTTCTTAAATGGCACCCAAAAAGTGATTAAAAAGTTATTAGTGAAGGTGAAGCTGCCGTTCACAGTCATGCTCTGCAGTTCAAAAGCAAATCAGCTATAGGAGGGCCCGTGTTTGCTGGGATGGCTATTCTCTGCTCCACTTTGATTCTCGATATGCATTAAATTGTCTTGATAATCTCCATCACATCTCGCCAAACCCAGATTCCTCTGTGGTCCACCCTAACCTTGTGTCTCCCCTTCTCTTCTTGTCTTCTGTTTGATGTCATCGACGGTCTCACCACTGCACGACAACAAACAACTCTATTCCTGCCCTCTCACCATCCCTTCTACCGTCTCTGTACATGTACTGATCTGGCTTTCATAGGATACTGATCTGTCTCGTTGTAAGCCTGATGCATGGTCATTCTACTTGTCTGGATATTTTAAGATGGTTGTTACGTTACACATATGCCATTTTAGCAGCCCACATCAAAATGCATATACGCGCATGCATGTTCGTATTTACCACATTTTTTAGGTCTGTCTGTCCGTCCGTGTATTTGTGTATGTGTGTGCGAGTGTGCTTGCCTGCGTGCTAGCGCAAGTGTGCATGTGTGTGTGAGTGTGTTTGTGTATGTGTATTTATGTATGTGTGTTTATGTGCGTGTGTGTGTATGTGAATGTGTAAGTGTATGTGAGAGTGTGTGTATGTGTGTGCGTGAACGTGTGTGTGTGTGTATATGTATGTGTATGTGTGTATATGTGTGTGTATGTGTGTGTATGTCTGTGTATGTGTGAGTGTGTGTGTATGTGTGCTTTTTCTGCCTTCTTTGAAAACAAATCTAGTCTATAGATATTGTCCTAATACCTTCTCCTTGTATCCCAACCTCTTTTAGAGAAGTAAATTAAAAAAAAATAACCCCACTAAATCAAACTTGACAATATTATACTGGATGCAACCCTGTGTCGTAAATCTGTCCATGCGTGTAATTCCGTCTGTGCGCGAATGATACTTGGTGAATATCTACGATGCATATACTCCCATGTGTGACTGCATTAGCTTTGATCCAACGTCTATGACGTGCCAAAGAAAAAAATATTAAGTATTTACGCGAACTTCCCTACCCTTCCAACTTATCTACAATATATACCAGTCCCTGGCAGCCCACCCCCCGGTGCTCTCTCCTCTTGCATGAGTACACAGTCCGCCTCTCAGCCTCTACTCGCTTGTTGAAACCATGTCTTTTGACAGGCGGAGATAGGCGAGCATGCTTTGGGGTTGGACGATGTGCGAGGCGCAGTGCCGTGGTTCTATCCCTGGGACGGGAAGAATATGGGTTTATTGAAATATCTTGACAATATTATACTGGATGCAACCCTGTTTCATAACTCTGTCCATGCATGTAATTCTGTCTGTGCTTGAATGATACTTGGTGAGCATCTACGATGTACATTCCCCTCTGTATAACTGCATTAGCTTTGGTTCAACGTCTAAGCAAAAATAAAAAGTATTTACAGGAACTTCCCTTTCCTTCCAACTTATCTACGAACTTTCATTACGTCCACCACATGTGTTGGGTTTTGCAATCACTCGGCAAAGTGACGGGTGCTTTTCTGTGGACAAACTCGTTAATTCTGAACGGAGAGAAAATGAAATCACAAGTCTCAGGCTCCCCAGCATCCGCATTTTTTACTCCTATATTTTGACAAGGCTTTCAAAACTTACCATTTGCTGCAAAATGGTTTATCAATACCAAGTTACCTTTCCTTCTCACGGAATGCACGTGTTTGATTCTGTCACAAGAGGATAGGGACGAAAATACGCAATTTGACCAAGACATCAGTTCTCTGTTGTCGTGTTGAAATAGGAGCTCTATTTCTGTGTAGAAAACGGCTATTTAAAAAAAACCGAAATGATGATAAGAGTGTCAGAAAAGTTACGTGCGCGGCATATCTGAATGCTGGCTTTTTATCCTGTATGTCACATTGTGGGAGCAACTAAATTCTTTTCTTTCATAAACGTCGTACTCAGACGCTGTCATGTGTGTGTGTGTGTGTGTGTGTGTGTGTGTGTGTGTGTGTGTGTGTGTGCGCGCCCGCGCGCGTGTTTGTGTATGTGTGTGTGTGTGTGTGTGTGTGTGTGTGTGTGTTTGTGTGTGTGTGTGTGTGTGTGTTTGTGTGTGTGTGTGTGTGTGTGTGTGTGTGTGTGTGTGTGTGTGTGTGTGTGTGTGTGTGTGTGTGTGTGTGAATCTCAGTTACTGTCGTCGCAGGGCTGTCTATAAAAATGTTTTGTAAATGTTATCTGCACGTATATTTCGTAAATATGTGGATGTGGTATGTGTTGCGGGTTCATTCGTTTCAACATGGATGAGTAAGGGATGAAGAGCGGCAAAAGGGGAGACGACTGAAAAGTCTCCATGTGTCCTAGTGACCCTTGGATCTCACACTGCCGCCGCCAGTATGTTCCAACAGCAGGCAAGTGACGAAATGTTGACAGGAGACGGTGGTCACGTATTCCCAGGCGACAGAGCTCATCTGAAGGGTACCTCAAATGTGCCACTATAAACACTACAGAAAAAAGAGATAAACTTTATAGTTACGAAGTGTTATTTTGTAAAAACAGACGAACTTAACAAGATACAGACTTATTGGTGTGGTGTGAGTTTCTACAAATGCACATAGGCAGTCTTAACATTCCTGAGACCCTCCGCTCCACATCTTACAATGGTTTTCCGTCCGAGTTTCTTAATTTTATCGTAAAAGAGAATGGGGACCATTGAGTAATAAAAAATGTAAGCCAATTCTAGAAGTAGATCTGTGTAATTTATCCCTACTCATTTTGTATGTCTCGGTAAGAATTAGGTACAACTCTAACGCTGTAATTTTTTTCATATTTTCCCAGAAATTGAGAGGACATTCCGTTATATTTACAGGAAAACATCAAAGCAGCTCAAAACCTGTTCACGTTCTCTATCTCTTGTATGCCCTGAGTACTTCAATTGTGGCGAAAATCACAGGAGCACTGGCTGACCACCTCTCCTGGGGTGAGTGTTCCAAAAAAAAGAAGGTTATCTATGACGTTTCAGGTAAGTAATTACACGCTGCACGGAACTTTTGGAGAAAAGATCCTTCACGCTCACTCAAAGCCAGCGCACCAAAATGTGCGTACCAGCAAAATGGACCTACAAAAATAACAAAACAGTTACAATCCTTCCACCCAGAAAAAGGCACCCAAAGACAAAACCACACGATATGCACGCAGGGTAACCACGATTGTTTGGCTGCAGACCTCCCCCCCGTGGGCTGGGGTAAGATTAGGTCTATCGCGTCTCTTTTCACGATTTGTACAAGGCAAAGAACTAGGAAAATCGTGACTCGATTTGCTCTTACTCTAACCAGCTATAATTTTGTTATCAATGGCCATCCACAGCCCACAAAGGCTCATATGCCGTACATTTCCTCTCATTCATTCATTCATTGCAAACCTGAGGTGGGTGCTTTGCACCCCACCCCACCCCCTTCACCCTCGTTCTCTCCCCCAGCCTCACACCGCCTTGTACTGTCCTGCCCCTGCAGCCCGGGGCCAGGGCTCTGAACCAGTAAAGATCGATGAGGGGAGGGGGAGGGGGTGTTTGGGAACTGCTTCTAATCAGGGGCGAGTAAGCAAGGGGACGGAACTGAATGAGAAAAGTACTCAGCCTCCTGCTGAGCGCGCTCTTTTCGTCACTTCCTGTGGGCAGACGCGGCCAATTAGCACAGAAGACTGGGGCGCTCTGGCTCTGTGTGAGGACCTTCTTTGAGAGGAAGTGGAGACGGTGGAGTGTAAAACAAAAAAGACCTGGAAAAGTTTCTCCTCCTCAGAATTCTTCGTGCGAGCTGTTTCCTTTCCTTGACTAAGGTCTTCAAGTGCTGTGTGTTGCCGTCCACGTACGCACGTGTTCAGAGGGGTTACTTTTTGTATTCCCATTCGCCGATATGTTTCATGTCAAGACTGGTAGTAACTGCATAGACAAGAGAGAGTTGAATAGTTTAATACAAAAGGTACTGCATTGTGGTATATGTAAATATGTACATCAATGCTAGTAACCAAAAATTAATTGTGGATAGAAACACACATGACTGTACAAATCATCGTGAAAATTATTTCAAAAGAAAGACTGTAGTTTCAGTAAGCTCGAAAGCGAAAACAAATCATACCGTCATAGAAGTGATTGCTTCATAAGTAGAAATCACCCCAAACACAGTTGGATAACCACATAAAAAGGACTAGAAGACTTGTCACAAGCAGCAAATAACAGTTCAAACGGTCATATCATAATGAGGATTTCATGCAATGGGCAATACATGTAGGCCTACACAGTAATTGGTCATACGGGTCTCGCTGAACAAGAGCAATGTAAAAAACAGAAAGAAATGGGTGAATGCATGAATTAAGAAAGTAAAATGAATATAATATGTCTGTAGAAATTCGTAGAGAATGATTGGCTCAGAAAAAAACGCTGTTTCCTTTGCACATAACGATTGCTAAAGACTCCTAACATTCAGCATTGGTTAGTGTGCTTCACAACGTAAGCTATCAGAACCAACATATTAAAACAAACTCTAAATTGTATTTGACTGACGAATCTAAGGGGTTTTCTCGCTAACAGTAATAATTCTCACTCACTCTTCTATTATATGTGTACAGATACATATACATACGAAGATGACTGCTAAGTAATATGCATTTCAAAACAGCAGATTATGACAGCTGCATATTATCATGTAAGTTGTTAAGAAATAAACTACAAGCATGGATAAGACTCATATACTGACACAAAAGGACAGTGAATTAAAAAGTTTTGTTGTTGTTTCTGTCTGGAAAAGGAGCAATATTACACAATATTTTCTCTACATTGTTTGACATGACTGGTTACCGATATTTGTCACATTTCATACGTGAAAACAGTAATGATCTTGCAATATTAGTTGTATCAAGAAGCATTGATGAACTGCAAAGAAGGCTGAGGTAAACATGGAAATGAGGATGTGAACAAATGTGTTCAGATGTGGGGAGTTATTTCCCAGATGCAAACAATATGGATCAGAGGTAGTGCTTTTCAGAATATGAAAATGCACAATTCAAAATACATGTCTTTTTCGCTAGCTTCGTTTCTTCTTTCTTTTCTGCATAAATGATGAAAACATTATTCGATGCAGTAAATAAGTTCGTGCGTACACTGTTAAGATATTGTCGGCTATTTCAACATGTTTATAGTAAATCACGTCACAAGCCCGATTTCGTTTCCCATGAATGAAAATGTATGCATAGATAGTCGCGCAAACCTACGAGCATTGCGTCAAGACCTCCTTTCCTTTATGAATGCGCCATTACAAAACTTTCTGGTGACCAATATCACCAGCCAATGCATAATTAAATTCCTTCCTCTGTGTGTGTGTGTGTGTGTGTGTGTGTGTGTGTGTGTGTGTGTGTGTGTGTGTGTGTGTGTGTGTGTGTGTGTGTGTGTCTGTGTGAGTATGTGTGTGTGTGTGTGTGTGTGTGTGTGTGTGTGTGTGTGTGAGAGAGAGAGTATGTGTGTGTGTGTGTGTGTGTGTGTGTGTGTGTGTGTGTGTGTGAGAGAGAGAGAGTATGTGTGTGTGTGTGTGTGTGTGTGTGTGTGTGTGTGTGTGTGTGTGTGTGTGTGTGTGTGTGTGTCAAATTCAGCTGTTCATCCATAATTTGTCAGACACTTTCTGTTTCAATAGCGACGTCACTTCGGCCAGATGTTCCGTTCTCTTCCACTCGACTGACGACCTTTGGAGTAACGGTGTAGATTTCCTGGCGTCTCTGCAGAGTTCTGCAACAAATAACATTGGTGATTATAAACGTTCACAAAACTTACTAGACGAATGGATATTTAATGGTCAGGTGGTCCCGCCCTCCCCACCCCCCTCTTCAATAATGCACGCACCTAAGCAAGCATGCACGCATGCGCAAACGCGACCACGCACGCATGCATGCATGCACAGATGTATGTCATTTTCCATCAGAGAACTGATTTACCCAAAGAAAAAGAGTGATATACATCTCTGAATCATGTGGCATGCAGTCATGATGCATGCAAAAGATCTTCACATACTTCATGCACTGTATTTATTCATCATGACTCAAACCAACCTGCAACTTTGTGCCGCCAAAGCAGAGCGTCAGCTTTGGAATACTAACGTTTCAAATACAATGACAAATTTCCTTCGAGATGATCATTTAGCACCAATTCATATTGAACCTGTCCTTGGTCTGTTCTCACGACGGATAGGATGGTTGGATGGATAGTGTTTTAAGGCCTATCAGCCTTTGTAGGCTATGTAAGGCCACTAAGCGCGAAAATCACTAGAACAGTTTAGAGTAAACGTAAAGCAAGTCACGGTGTCCCTAGTTATACGCGTCTTACGAATCGCGTAGAGAGACGCGGTGGGTCAATTCCTACCCCGAACCCACAGGGGGATCACGACGGATAGAACCCTGGACGACTGGGTGCGGGCGACAGCTGTCACCAGTGGCAGCTCTTTGACAAACATGGTCCCATGCCGCCAGGGCCCCCGGCCCCAACTTGGCTGTAGTAGACAGGTGTGAGAATGGCTCGACTGTTGACGTGATGCCAGTCGGCGGGGGAGAAAGAATTTGGCACTATGTAGGCAGGCAGGGAGACGGGCAGGCAGCTTTCTCCCTCTCGCTCTGGTGAACATAGCAGCTATCCAGAAAACTACTCTTTTTCTAAGCAATAGACGTACGTATAGTAGTGTCTTAGTATTCATTTATTATCTTTGTAAAACCTCTTCTCACCTATCTCCTCCTTACTCCCTCTTTTCCGAAGAGATGTTTACTTCCAAGATTTAAAAAAAGAGTAAAAGTGTCACATAAATAAACTCAATGAAACGCTAACTGTGTGTCTGTATTGCGTAGTTTTGTTCGATGTTTTCATATGATCTATTCTCGAAAGAATTCACCTGCACAAGTTAAGAAAAATAATTTGACAGTGCACGCAGTGAAAACTGGGGTCCTAAATTGCTGCAGCGCACAGTCAATGGACATTTTTGTGAAGCTTAGCTTGCGGACTTTCGGAAATAGTTCATTGTTATGCAACTTTTTACAGTAAATGGAAGTATTCTTTACATCATTCCATTAAACGAGCTACTGGTACATAGGCTACTGGTACATAGCTTAAACTGTAGGCCTTGATTAAGATGTGTAGACTGTGCCAAACTGCATACATCTTATCAAGAAAATGTCACATCTGCTGACATATGTATTATTTAGTCAAACATTTCCAACCAATTTCTGTGTCTAAGAATTAGTTTAGTATATTTCTTGAATTTGTGCATTTCTTCGTCACAAGCATAAAGAAGCTGGCGATGAAGGGTGAATGCCAAAAAGACTAGAAACCTACAAATAAGCATGATAAAAGCAACTCTGCAGACAAAGTTAAACACGTAAACGAGTCAAGTTTCTTTTGCTTGAGAAACTTCTCCTGGCGAGTTGTTATTTCTTGTAAGTGTTATTTTCACAGTAAGGATATGTGCACTATTGCAGCTTTTAGTCTTCGAGCACTTTTACATGGAATCCTTAAAAGGGCATGGATTTCTCTATTTTGCAGCAATGCTCCAGAATTCTAAGGTTTCCCCGCATAGCTTGCTGTTGTTTGCCAGTTTGCTCGCGCCGCATGGAGAAAGGTTTGTTTCCAGATGAGCCAGTTAAGAAGAATCAGATAATCCCTCCACGATTTGTGTGCACGGACTGGCGGAGCAGGTTCATTATCGCAAACTTGAAATATTTCTCCCAGGACAACTCTCGCTGCTCTTGAAACGGTCTCGTTGCATGTTGGGCTCCAAATCGCCTGCTCCTGATTCCAGAGAGGGTCAAGATCAGACAGCCACGTCTTCTCAAGAACATACACGTCTCTGGAGGAGAACTTTCCCATATGAAAATGCAGAGATGTGCGGAACGAAGAGAATTTATAAAAATTATCGGTCACATCAACAAGAATATTCTGTCTTTTCCTTCTATGCCATTCTTTCAAAGAGAACATGTCTTTGAGAAGTGACGTAAGGACTGCAACAAGAAAAATATTGTTTTTTGGGGGGTGGGTAGCTCAGAGAATAAGAGAAAAATGTTTAATGTTATTTGTTGTGCGGCAGAGGTTTGACAAAAAAAGCACAGTACTTTAAGTGCGACCTGATGAATAAAAGTTTTTTAAAGCTTTCACTTGTAAACAATGTAAAATTCCTCAGAGGACTGATCAGATATACAGGTTAGAGTTGTTAAATGAATGAGTTCAATATAGTGTGTGAGTTATTTGTACTGTAGATAAAACCTACAAAATTTCTCGTTACAATTGCAATTTTTCTCAGAGATTTTAAATCCTGAAATAATACCCAAATATTTTTTTATTCTTCGACTCCATTTCACAATGCTTTAAGCAACATATCAACATGAAACCTTTATCTTTCGTGTTCTTATCGTTTGACGACAACACTGACACAAAAAAGTACAAATAATTTTGAAATAAGCTCTTATGAGAGGAGGTGTACGTTCTCTGCAGGCGGCCATGAATTGTGCTCACATGTACAGGTTAATATAAGTAGAGCATTATTCCTGTTTACGCAGACAAGATAATTAAAAATTCACATTGATGTTTACATGCTGGGTCAGAAATCACTCTTTGCGCTGAAGGTAATGTCTTGTTTTATGCCACTCTGTGGAACGTTTTCTCGAACTGCAATGTTTTATTCCCTGATCCAACAAACATGACAGAATTCACATCTCGAAAAAACTACGTAAAACAAGATTTTAAGTGTTGGCTGTAGGTTTTACTTTACAGACGCCTACATACATTCAGCCAGTTTTGGGCATCTGCATTTTTTTCCTATTCACCCTCAAAGTGTCCGACTGTCCTACCTGATCCTCAACCTCTATGAACTGTCCTCAGCTGTTTCACTGATGGCTCCTGGACATCAACTGGACAGAAGGAGGACATTTCCGGCATCTTTCGGACCCTACATTGCACAGACGATGGATTTTTCGGGGATTTCCGGGGAAGTGACGATTCCACCAGGGGAAAGCGGCGGTGACGATGGACTGTGACGTGGTCAGCAAAGTGCCAGGATGACACTGGGTTGCCACCAGGGGTCGTGTCCAGTCCTGACCCGGGTGACCAGGTTCACTCCCAGTGCACGTCGAGAGTTCGAGTCTGCAGGTGTTCTGTGTCTTTAGTCAGTCCTCTGATCTGTGTCTAATCATTCATTTGAAGATGTATGCTAGGATTCTGTCGAGGTCTGTGCGTGTGTGTAGTCTTTAAGTGAACTCAATGGGCTAAACCAACGGGACATGACTGCGGACTATACGGGGAAAGGCCTTCAATACACACCATGAGCAGGAATACAAAATATTATCTGTTTTGTCGAGAGTGCACATGTGAAACAAAATTGGGTGTTATTTACAGAGTTTTCAGAAGATATAGACATTTCTTTACATCTTATATTTTCAGCACGTGCTCCCCACGTTTGACCACGCAACCACGCTGATATGCATCCAGCTTCATTCGAGTTCAATTTTGGCATTGTGGTACGAATGATGCATCAACACCGCGGAC
>JAWQFJ010002966.1:0-2500 GCA_034096865.1 Theodoxus fluviatilis | reverse complement strand
GGAGTATGGATGGAGGGTCGGAGGGAGGATGTAGGAGGTAGGGAGTAGGAGAAGGACGGCAAGTGAAGAGGAGTGACTGGAGGGGATTAGGCTAGGTCTGTCTGTCTGTCTGTCTGTCTTATGGCACATCCGAAATTAGGACTCTAGAAAGAGAAGGATGGCGTGGAAGTGTGTGAGTGCGTATCTTCGAATGCTTATAATTATGCTTGGATGTTTTTTAAGACTCATACACCTGCGAATACGTAAGATCAATCCACTGTATATTATAGATGTGGGTTTGCCATCCAATTTTCTTTAACATAATTTTGCTATTTATCAAAACACGATCACACCGCACTTCTCCCTACGTCTGTCCTCTCTTCATCCAGAAACAGACGCCTCCTTAGGCCTCGGCCTGCAGACAAAGTTGGAGGGTCCAGCATGCCTGACCACTCCGGCAGGTGACCAGCATATCTGACCTCTGACATCACTAACCTGGCCCGTAGCTTATCAATGGCCCCAGTCTAAAGCAATACTGTTGCATACTGCGAAGGCGTTGTGTTTGGAAAGATCTACATGTACGTAGCACCTCTTGTAAAAGCTACGGAGGATCCAAATCACAGGGGTAGATTACCGGTGCGGTAACTACTGAATATTGTGGGGCTGTTTGAGCAATCTGGTACACACACCAGAGATACACTGCATCTATCTCTGGCATACCATAATGCTGTTGGAGAAATGATATATTAATTTTCATTAGCTTCGTTGTTGGTGTTGTTCGCTGCTGCTGCTGCTGTTGTTGTTGTCGCTTTTGTTGTTATTGTTGACGTTAATGTTGTACTTGTTGTTAATGTTGTTGTTGTTGTTGTTGTTGTTGTTGTGAGTGTTGTAGCGTAAGTGCAAAGGACTTAAAAATTGATATTGTCATACGCAATGGTAAAATTTTCGACTGACTTTTCTAAAATGCTCTAGAGTTCTTTCCTTTTTACAGCTTTGTGACGTACTTGTTCTTTGATCAAATTAACTCGTTTAAATGTCTAGGGGAAGAACCAAAGCACGCACCTTCATTCCTCCATTCACACGCTAGATGGTAATTGTCTAAATGAAGTAATGGCAAAAACGGTATCAATTCAAAGGAAGTAGTTTAATTTTCATGAATGCATTTACCAGTGAATGGTGACTGAGCGACAAACGCTACAATAAATGCATAGAATGCAAGTAGAAAACAATCAATTCAGTTCAGCAATTTGAAGCGAGACAAGTAAAAAGAAAACAATGAAAAGAAAGATGTCTGCCCGAGCCGAGGTAATTAACTAAATGTACTTATCTGACCCTTTCGATGAAAAACGTGCAGGTGGAGAAGCACGGACCTAAACCCCACGCTCACCGCGTTAGCACCGGGGTTGGAATTGGGGGGAGGGGGTCTGAGTGCACCGACATTGCAGCCGGTGACCCTGGAGGGAAATCACCACAGTCGATGAAACAGCTGAAACTTGGCATTCTTTCATTCTCTCTCTCTCTCTGGCATTCCTTCTTCTTCTGCGTCGTGTCGAGGGAACTGGCTCCTACGTCTTCTTCTTCTTCTTCCTCGGAAAGGAGTCGGTCTGCTCTCCAACAAGACAGGCCACCACACTTTAGCAAAGCAGGCAAGCTGGCTGGCAGGCAAGCTGGCTGTTCAACATTCCACCACCCCCTGGCAGAGGGGTTCGCTTCCAACTGGCTCCGGGCCGGCTGAGGTTTCTTACTATTCCCATTCTACGTTTCTCTATATGGCCACCGCCAAGTATAAACCTAACAAGCAGGGCGCCAGCATCTTCACGGACACTGCTTTTGCTGAAAATAAATGTTATGACGCCTCGAGCATCCGGCGACACTTGTTTAAATAACTTCGCTGACGTCACCAAGTCCAGCCAGTCCAATCACTACTGTCCATCCCACCCCACTCTGACTGGTCAATTCACAAGTTGAAATTCACTGGTTGGTCAGCGCTAAAACGCCAGTGAAGTCCACTACACTGGTAACGCTTTCAAGTTATTCACATGCACAGGGGTCAATTCTGTACTGACACCGGCTCAGGGCAATGAAAAAACCTCTAAGGCTACGGCTCAGCAGACGCATAGTAAACATTTCTAATAATACTAATAACCACAAGGCATGAAAAAACGTTGTCTCGCCACACCTCCCTACCACAATGAGAAAAATGTTATAGACATGACATTTTTCACAAGTCACAATTCAAACAGTCAAAACTCTCAAACAACAGGGGACCCCGGGTTACGTGGTCTATACTAAACTCAAAAACCATCGCACCACACAACCACCTGACCATCACACTGGCCCACAAAACTCTCACACTCCACCCATCACATTCTTCTCTGCACAGCACACTCCAATAAACAGCCAAACACATCAACTCTTTCTCACTCTCACACCCAGTCATTCCTCTCTCTAAATTTAGCCTTTTTTCCTCTTCCTCCAGTCAAACCATTTCCTCTCTCTGTGGCTCGCCTCTCCGAGACTC
>JAWQFJ010002965.1:0-39336 GCA_034096865.1 Theodoxus fluviatilis | reverse complement strand
TCGCAGGCGGTCACAGTGGACCACCCACCTCCTTCTGGAAGAGGCAATAGTGCAAAGTACCGAGGAAAGGATTTCCATGACCACATACGGTCCCCTCCACAATGGGGCTAGTTTCTTGCATTGGTGAATCTTCCTGGCCGAGTTTGCCAGGAGGACTGCATCACCTACCTCGAACGCATTCGGAGTTGCGTGAAGGTCATGGTCACGCTTCTGCCGCTGCTGTCGGTCGTGTAGAGCATTCCTGGCTGAAATCACCCCTCCCAGGAGGAGGGTCAATGAAGGCTTGGACTGCTGCATCCAACGCCTCCCCCAACGTTTTGTACCGAAAATTGATACCCGAGGGGGCAGCTGCGCTATTCTCCAGCCTGGGCCCGTATTCACAACGGCGATTTATCGGCGATTTATGTTAACCCCAATTTATCTCTAAACTCAGACGATTCCAACTGCCTGTTCCGCTCTCCCTTGGCTGGAAACAAGTATATATAGCAAAGCGCAACCTAGGATCCTCTGACGAGCGTACCTTATCTAACCGATCAAGATAACGCGGGGCTAGTGGATAAATCGAGTGTTAAAAAGATAAATCGCCGTTGTGAATACGGGCCCAGGCCGTTCAGGAAACAGCGCCCCATTTCCCCCACGAAATTGGGGCTGATGTCGCGGGGAAACGCTTCAATAGCCATCCCGCAGACTCGATCGGCCCACTCCCGTGGAGATTCCTTCTTGCTCTGTTGCATATTGTTGAACCGCGCCCGTTGGGTGTCGGGGGTAACCGACTGGCCAAATCTGGTGGCCATGGCTTCCGCCACTAGAGTAAGACCTTCCTGTTGACTACTAGGGAGCTGCTCATAGTAGTGCAGAGCGTTAACTTCCAAATGCAACGCGAAGTATAGCGCGGCCTCCTCCTCCGTCCACCCTCTGATCCACATATATATGGCGCCGAAACTGGCCGTGGAAATCCCGCCACGGCTCCTTTCCCGTGAAAGGCCGTAACTTGGGGACATCCTTTCTTCCCCCTGCTGGAAGCGCAGACTTCGAAGTGGAGAGGTCCTGGACTTCCGAGAAGCAGGTTGCTCCCACCTGCTACCCGCCGAGTCATTCCACGACCCGCGGTTCTGCGTGGCTCCGTCACTCCTTACGCCTGGAACTGCAGTCGGCCGGTGTCCTGGGGGGGGACTGGTCAGATGAGGAAGAGGCTCCCCCTAGGCGGTTCAGCTGTTCTCGCCGCCTTCCCCGCCCCTGGCGCCTTCGTGCTTCGTCGACCTCTTCCCTTGACTCCCAACTCGCGACGTACCCAGTACGCCTGTCGTGAAACGACTGCGAGCGAGCGCTAGTGCGGTCCCTGACCGCTTCATCCTGCTCCGCCATCCGTAGCTGTCGACGGAAGGGGTGTAGGGTCTCCTGCACTGTCTGCACGGTTGTGAGCATTGCCTGCTGTACTGAAGCGGTTTGCTCATCCATGTGCCGCCGGAGAGAGCCGCACGTTCTCTCCAATTGTCGGACCTGGTCAATCAGGGTCTGCGAATGAGTAATGTGTTCCTCATGCAGCTGCCTGATCCGCCGTTCCGTGTAACTAAGGGAATCTTCCCTTACCCGGTCCATGCGCCCAACCAGATCCTGTCTCAAGAGCTCGAGACGCTGGTGAATGTCCCCGGTATCTCGCTGAGCGCGTTCTCCCAGCAACGGGGGCCTGGGGGTTGGTACCGGTACGTCCACTACTGGAATCATGGACAGGGATCGACGACTTCTGCGGGGGTCAAGATCCTCCCGAGGATCAGTGGACGCCTTCTCACCACCCTTACCTGTGAGTGGTGATGCGTACCTCCTGGGTGGTATGGGGGGAAATTGATAACTTCCCAGCTCCCGCAGCGTTGAACTTGCATGCGGTTCTTGCAGCTTCGCATCGCCGTTGAGGTCATAGAACCCAGAGGACGTGATGCGGTGTCGCCGTCGAGTATCTCCAAGATACATTCTATCCGTATCCACCGTCAGCCCAGCTTTCCCTCCACATTCTCGTTCCAACGAGTCTTTGTCCGCACCCTGCGATCGGGTCCTAGGGCCTCCCAAAATCCGCTGGTGGGACGTTGGGGACATGCAGATCATTCCGGGGCTCCTCCTGGGAGTCATAGTGACTCAGCAAGGTTGTTCCCGCCACTGACAATTCCAGGGGAGAATCTCCCGGTGCTGGGTTGGTCTTTTTGGCAAGAACTCTCCGAGCGTCCTGGGCCGAATACACTGGCTCTTTGAGTTTCTGCGCTGAGAGTGAGGTATAGGTCACAATCCCTCCGTCCGTTATGCTGCAGCCAACGGGACCCTCAATGAGGCAGCGGCCGTGCCATCGTCGGATGAACCAGCCATAGTCATCCTTGTCAGCTTTACTGACACTTGTTGCGGCGAAGAAGTCCGGCGTAAGCAGCTCGGGCCTGGCAAGCCAGGCTGCCAGCATGCAGGCCTTCCGCACTGGGGCGTTAGTGGACGCCATAATCTCCGCCACCGTAAACTTGGTGGGGATGGGGTCCGTGAACCCCGTGTCCCACGACTCGGCCATTCCAAATGACCAGAAGCGCGATGACCCCCTCCAATATCTCTCCCGGAATGATTATAGTAGGGATCTCTATGTTGCTTAAAACAGAAATAACACCTAACGCCTACACTACCACACCCCTTCCCATGCGAAAAAACGAAGAGGTGTCTGCAGGCAAGGTTTATGCAAAATAAAGAAAGGCAAAAAGGAAAACAACTTGAAAGCAACTGCAACCACTATGGGAAAGGTATAAACTTTTGTTGTGGACCGAACACCTGAAATTGTGCACAAAACAAGTGAGCAATAATGTCAACAGTGTCCAGGAGAAATACGAAGAAATTTGAGCATGATACCGCAGCAAAGAAGTGCAACAGACAAGTTCGCATAGCATGAGCGATAGAATGGAAAGTCATGGCAGACAGTATAGCATAATTAATATAGCAGAAAATGCTACTACAAAGTGCAACACACCTGGAAAATCAACGAATGCGTATAGACAAACAATCGAAGAAATGCAGAGCAGCAAGGACAATGCAAATGCATGGCAGAAGCAGATTGCAGTGCACAACAACCGAGTGCAAAAAGTATGGCAGGTGGACACGGGAAAACAAATAAAAGCAACAGTGTATCCCTACTACTAAAGAAGAATCTAGATCTCCTTCCTCGAAAATCTCCCTCCAGGGAAGGTAACTAGGAGCACTTCCCCGACCCTCAGATTAACTCCCCCTGGAAGTATCTGAGCGAACTCAAGGGCAGAGTGTCTCCATATCTTGAAAAAAATGGCGAAAAATCATCCTCTCATCCGTCTTCCGACGGGCATGTCATTCTTGCCGAGAGAATGAAGAAAAAACTTGGTTCTTGTGACTGGTGAAAATCGTAGACAGAAGTGCTGCAGTCGGGTCGACGTGTGCAAGGCATCATGCATCGTGAAATAAATAAACAAAACACATCAGTCTCTTTCGTACCAGCCGACCGAAAACTCTGCAGGGCATTGCGCCGCCCAATAGCGCGAAAACCTAGAAACAACATACCAAAAAATTGGCCTGCCACAGCCTAACGATGCATGGCCGCGGGGGCGTAATTTCCGTGCCGCTTGAGCACGAGTTCACGCCTCTTGCACATCTCCGAGCGCAGTTCGAGCACTTCCCGCCCACTGCTTTTCAAAAATCGCTAGCAAGGAAAGGGATAGACACAGACCATGGGGAAAGTCAATGAGAGTCCACTCGAGGCAAAAAAAACAAAAGCCGACTTACTTGTATGCGTAAAAAAACGAAAGGCCAGCGCTTAGCATGGGACGAGGGCTTACAGCCAAAAAATCGCAAAGTCGACTCATATTGACACAAAGCGAAAAAACTGAAAAGTAGTCTCATGGACCAAAAAAAAGTAAAGACGACTTACAGGTGCCAAATGCGCAAAAAACAAGAAGGCCCATGCCTCACGTCGGACGAGGCCTCTTATAAGTAGACTCCCATAAACTACCTCGCACTCGTGAAAATGAAGAGTTTAACAAACAAAAATAGCAAAATGGAGCAAGGCCAAACCAAGCTCAAAGCAAAACGATAGCGAGAGGCAAAACAAAAATGACAGATAGCAAAACACAAAAAAATGCTGATGTATTGCCCAGCGGCTTAGCCTCCTTGAGCAAATAACATCAGGGTGCAAGAAAAAAAACGAAACAGAAAAAACAGAACGAGTTCCATCACCCAGGATGAACTCAGAAAAATGAAACCTACTTGTCAAGCGTCATGAGCGTCCGAGCATAGGCAGGCTTTGCGTGCAAAGCGCATTTCTATTGCGCCAAACCGTCCATCATCCACAGACGGCGTGTAGCGTGGAAAATAGTGACCCGTGGAAAAACAGTTACCGGAAGTCATCGCAGAGTTATCTGCTCGGCTCTCTCTTGATGCGATTTACCGCTCCTGCACCTGTTCTTCGCGTGGAATATATCCTGACAAACGACGCATTAGTTGCTTAACCTTAACGGTCCGCGTGATTCGGATGTAGTCTTAAGCTAAACGACGTTCCGAATGTTTCCGACTTCGACCATTTCAGCAGCGCCAATAAACGTCGTTTAGCTTAAGATTACACCCAAATCACGCGGACCGTTAAGGTGCATGGAGTACAGTAACGCCGAGCAAGACGTTTGTCACAAAACGCAGATATATTAACGCGGCCGGATCTTAGCATAACTCCCCGCGTGTGCCAAGTCAGTCAGGCGGAGTGGCGGGTGCCGTCTCTTTTTAGAGTTGAATTTTCAGCACGTCCCGAGCAGATAACTCTGCGATGACTTCCGGTAACTGTTTTCCACGGGTCACTATTTTCCACGCTACAGGGGGCAAAGCGCATTCCACATGCGCCCAACCGTCCATTAACTACAGACGGCGTGGGATCGGCATTACTCCTGACACCAATGTGGCACGAATGCCGAGTAATGTCCCGACCCTAGGGAGGGCACGCGAGCTTGCCCCAGGCTACGGGTAGGAGCCGAGTAAAACCATATTAAAAGGACATAGGTTCTTACCGTAGTCGCTCGAGACGCTTTCGCTTGTCAATCTTCAATTCAGTCATGCACACCGTGCAACCGTGATGTCGCCTTTTATATGCTCACCCAACCAATCCAATTGGTTCTCCCAGGGTGAGCATCTAATCGGTAATCCGACAGGTCGACAGCCTATCAAGGGAGTTAACTCAGCGCACTTCCTACCACACTCCAGTATAGTTGTACGAGTGGACACGCAGTTTACTAAGTTCATCGTTACTTGTATGCTTAGACAATATTCTGTCTGCTGAGGGTAATTCAAGTTATCTGTACAGGAACCAGATCTCTATTCAACAGTTCTGCATGCGTCTGTATCTGTGCTGATCTACAAAAATGGCCGAGTACATGTAGTTCCTGTAGCCTCCTTTCTTGTGACGCGATGTCAGCACACAACGATTTATGCTACATGTTGTGTGTGTGTGTTGTGTGTGTGTGTGTGTGTGTGTGTGAGAGAGAGAGAGAGAGAGAGAGAGAGAGAGAGAGAGAGAGAGAGTGTGTGAGTGAGTGAGTGAGTGAGTGAGTGAGTGAGTGAGTGAGTGAGTGAGTGAGTGAGTGAGTGAGTGAGTGAGTGAGTGAGTGAGTGAGTGAGTGAGTGAGTGAGTGAGTGAGTGAGTGAGTGAGTGAGTGAGTGAGTGAGTGAGTGAGTGAGTGAGTGAGTGAGTGAGTGAGTGAGTGAGTGAGTGAGTGAGTGAGTGAGTGAGTGAGTGAGTGAGTGAGTGAGTGAGTGAGTGAGTGAGTGAGTGAGTGAGTGAGTGAGTGAGTGAGTGAGTGAGTGAGTGAGTGAGTGAGTGAGTGAGTGAGTGAGTGAGTGAGTGAGTGAGTGAGTGAGTGAGTGAGTGAGTGAGTGAGTGAGTGAGTGAGTGAGTGAGTGAGTGAGTGAGTGAGTGAGTGAGTGAGTGAGTGAGTGAGTGAGTGAGTGAGTGAGTGAGTGAGTGAGTGAGTGAGTGAGTGAGTGAGTGAGTGAGTGAGTGAGTGAGTGAGTGAGTGAGTGAGTGAGTGAGTGAGTGAGTGAGTGAGTGAGTGAGTGAGTGAGTGAGTGAGTGAGTGAGTGAGTGAGTGAGTGAGTGAGTGAGTGAGTGAGTGAGTGAGTGAGTGAGTGAGTGAGTGAGTGAGTGAGTGAGTGAGTGAGTGAGTGAGTGAGTGAGTGAGTGAGTGAGTGAGTGAGTGAGTGAGTGAGTGAGTGAGTGAGTGAGTGAGTGAGTGAGTGAGTGAGTGAGTGAGTGAGTGAGTGAGTGAGTGAGTGAGTGAGTGAGTGAGTGAGTGAGTGAGTGAGTGAGTGAGTGAGTGAGTGAGTGAGTGAGTGAGTGAGTGAGTGAGTGAGTGAGTGAGTGAGTGAGTGAGTGAGTGAGTGAGTGAGTGAGTGAGTGAGTGAGTGAGTGAGTGAGTGAGTGAGTGAGTGAGTGAGTGAGTGAGTGAGTGAGTGAGTGAGTGAGTGAGTGAGTGAGTGAGTGAGTGAGTGAGTGAGTGAGTGGGTGTGTTAATGATTGGCGTGTGTGCGTGCGGGCGTGTGTGCGTGCGTGCGTGTGTGTGTGTGATTTTTTTTTCTCCTTCCCCTGCCAAGATGACTCAACGTTTGTTGCCTTCTGTGTAATTTGCTGCCTCAGAAAGCATCGATTTGCACGTGCACGCTTGTGTATAGTTGTGCGAGCGTGCGTGTTTATGTATGTTTGTATCTATCCTACTATACCAATTGGATTGTATGGCTGCTTGTGTGTGTGTGTGTGTGTGTGTGTGTGTGTGTGTGTGTGTGTGTGTGTGTGTGTGTGTGTGTGTGTGTGTGTGTGTGTGTGTGTGTTTCCCCCAATTTACGGATTATGCCCTACCTGTTCATTTGCTATCTGTTTATCCGTTATTGCATTTGTATGAGGAGTGTGATTTTTTTTCCTGCTAAGATGACCCATCGCTTGTTGCCTTCTGTGCTATTTGGTGCCTCGGCACGTATCGCTTTGCATGTGCAATCTGCGGATTATGCCGTAGCTGTTCATTTGCTATCTATGTACCCGTTATTGCATTTTATATGAGGAGTGTGAAGTCTTCGTTAAATATTGAACTGCTGGGTCTTAATGATGTTTTTTGTTTGATTCGTGCTTGCTTGCTAAAATTGACACAATGGCAGGTGCGTGACTGTGTGTGTATGTGTGTGTGTGTGTGTGTGTGTGTGTGTGTGCGGCTGTGCGTGTGTGTGTGTGTGTGTGTGTGTGTGTGTGTGTGTGTGTGTGTGTGTGTGTGTGTGTGTGTGTGTGTGTGTGTGTACGTGTGCGCGCTAGAAAAGACATGTAGATAAGCTGATTATGCGTTGATCGTTTGTTACCTATCATTGCAAGCTGTAAGAGGATTGTGGAGTTTGTTTCTTGTTTTTGTCACGGGTTTAGCTACTGTGCCACGAGTGGTTTCTCCTTCGTGTTTGATTTGTGGCGTCCTGTTAAAATTGCGCCTTGAAACTGACATGATGTAAGTGCCCCAGCCCCCCCCCCCCCCCCCCCCCCCCCCCCCCCCCCCCCCTTCCCAAGTGTTAATGCAGTGGATGCAATAAGAAAGCGAAGGGTGGGGACGGGTGGGCAAGCTCAGTTCCTAATGATTTTCATCCATTTTATCACCCCTCTTGTTTATGCTACTCTATATTCTACTATATTCTACCTTTTTTATCTTCACATGAACTTTTTTTCTTGTTCCCGTCTGCCTACTTTCAACTGGACCAAAAATTGTGTCGAGAAAATCAAAACTAACTGCTCAATAGCTGTAACATTTCTAAGCAATGTTTACGAGTACTGCAAAAGCGAGAAAGAATTTTATGGACTTCCGTAAATGACGACTCAATACATCAAGATACTTAGCATGTGTGACGAGAAGCCCTTTCAACCAAAAGATATTCAGATCTTGGCTCGTTGTATAGGTGTCTAGGGAATACAGTAACAGGACTTCCCGCACACCTTCATCCTCTCATTCACACAAAGCATGGTATAAGTATGAAATGAGAGAATGGAAAACCTCACAGCAAATTAAAAATGTTTAATAAACAATTAAGAATAAAGCTATAACTGTCTTAAAAACAGATCTAATAATAATACGCTTCTAATTCTCAACCCCAATTAGAAACTACTCTACCAAACCAGGAGATTACATTACGTACTTAATTGTTTCTTAAGTCAACGGATTTTTAATAATTCACTATTGTAAAACAAATAGTCTAAATAATTGGTTCTATTATTATTTAGCCAGCCAGCCTATAAAGAAAATGTTTCACCTATCTTATTCTGACACGGGAAATCCCACGACGACCAAAGGGGTCCTGTCCGTTGACATCCGTTTTTCCAACAGTCAATTGGAAGATGGTTCGAGGGGTGGGCCTTGTTGCAAACAGGATCTGGAGCGTTGAGGGTGATGGTTGTGGATCAGCAGGTCAAGCTTCCACCACAGAGAAGTGAGGAAATCATCGGGGTCCAAAAGTTTAGAGGCACAGGGCATATTGATTTTAGTTCACCAAACAGTATGGCAGTGGAGGAAACAAACTTCAAACACATGGATTGCCATGGCTTTGCAATCCAGCGGGATGGCAGCCCGTCAGGTAGACAGGAGACGAGGCTATCAGCTGGCGAGCGGATCGTCCGCTCCCTCGAGGACCCAAAGTCCATCCTCTCTCTTTCTCTATCTCTCCCTCTCCATCTCTCTCTCTCTCTTCAATCTCTCCGCCAGAGAAAACCGTCCTTCTTCTCTCAAGATAGAATCAAGTCTCCCCCTTCTCACACCCGATGACGTCGCACTCCCTCTTAAAATGACGCCGTCAAGCCATATGGCGTAGTCCGTCCACAGCGACAATATTGCGGGAAAATATTCTATCCTCTCTCTCTCTCCCTCTCTCTCCGTGTACATCAAGGGGGAAATTATGTAATGGCTGATGTGACTATGCAAGACTAAACATAACCATTTGTAGTGTATATGGGCCCAACCGTGATGATCCTAATTTCTTCACAGAACTATTTCGTGAAATAGAAGAGATGTGTAATAGTTCTATTATTCTGGGGGCGACTGGAATCTGGTCATAGATTAAAAAAAGACTATTACAACTACAAACAAATTAATAACAAAAGAGCTCGATCTGTACTGTTGGAGAAAATGCAAGAATTTGGTCTTGTTGACTTATGGCGTAAGCATAACAAAAAGAGCAAAACATTTACATGGCAAACTGAAAACTTTGAAAAACAATCTCGTTTAGATTGTTTTTAATCTCTGAGAATCTCAAACCACTGGTTCAGAAAGTGGATATTGAACCTGAATATAGGACCGATCATTCTATGGTTTCTCTCACTATAAATACAAAATGGGAGAAGAGAGGAAAAGGTCTTTGGAAGTTCAATGTCTCCCTGCTTCGAAATGAAGAATATACACAAGTAGTTAAAAATACTCTGCAGGAATGCATTGAACTATATGCAGCACTCTCTTACGATAGAATAAGTATCAACAACATTTCGCACGATAATCTGCAACTCAAAATCCCTTGGAAGCTCTTTCTAGATACAACACTTATGGTTATAAGAGGGAAAACAATCCAATACGCCCATAGATTAAAGAAAGAAAGCAATGAGAGAGAAAACAAATTAAATGAAGAAATAAAACGATTACATCAAGCAACTAACGACGAAAAGAGTGTTACAAACACAGCAGCGATTAAGGCACTTAAGAAAAGCCAAAAACAACTTGAAGAAATAAGAAAAAGTAAGACAGAAGGTTTAATGATACGATCTCGAATACGTTGGTATGAAAAGGGAGAAAAAACAGTGCTTATTTTTTCCACTTGGAAAAGCGTAACTATACCAAAGATTATAGGTTACACAAAGATAGTTCATTAGCTCATTCTCGTGAGGGTCGAGACACGTTGCGCCCCAAGCGGACAGCACCGAAGGGTAAACTATAGTCCGTTTCAACATTGCACTGTATTTAGTCACATGATTATAGGATTTAGTGGAGACTTCGCACAAACATGGTGGAAAAACACAGGTTTTCGAGTGACCACTAATTCTAAAATTTCCGATAACGTCATCAACTACCAAGGTTGAAGAACGAGTGACGTCACTATTTGACCGATTTGAAGAATAATAATTTTTAACACAGAGAGAACAGGGTCACCAAACGTTGCAATCACGTCGACCCGTGCACACGTGGTTCTGCGAGTGACCTGCATTTCGATTGTTAAAAAGTAGGAGCTTTCAATACCTTTTGATGCATTCAACATACAGCTTTGATAAATTAATGCTGTTCATGGTTTACATTTTCTTTGGATGGGGTTTCTAGTGTCCCCAAATTCAGCTTTTTCTGCGCGAAGCGAGACTATGTCCACCATTTTAAATGTGCAATGTTGAAACGGACTACAATATCACGCACATGCGCAGAAGCTAACCCTTCGGTGCTTGCCGCTTGGGGCGCTGCAATTTTAGCTGCTTGTAACTTCAAAGAGCAAAAGCTCGGCATGAACTATCTTTGTGTAACCTATAATCTTTGACTATACTGAGAATAGAGTAAACAAACTAATACAATCGGATGGCCAGGAAATAACTGAACCGAGCAAAATTATATATGAACTGCACAACTATTACAAAAATCTATATAATAGAATTCACAGTCAAAATAGTCAGTGGTATGATACCATTAATAAGAATGAAATCAATGTAATAGGTGATGAAGACCGTGAAGCTCTTGAAGGTAAAATACAGTACGAAGAAATAGCTCAAGCAGTGAAATCCATGAAAAACAATCGGACACCCGGTTCAGATGGCTATCCGATAGAATTTTTCAAATTCTTCTGGAAAGACTTCGGCAAAATAATTCTACAGGCAATCAATGAATCATATGACGATAAACAATTCTCCTTTGTACAACGAGAAGGAGTGATTACATGTATACCAAAAGCAGACAAAGATAGAAACTATCTCAAAAGCTGGCCCCAATAACACTCCTCAATACTGTATATAAAATTGCATCTACTTGTATCGCCAACAGACTTAAAAAAGTTATTGGTTCTATTATCAACACAGAGCAAAAAGGCTTCTTAAAAGGAAGATATATAGGTGAAAATATAAGACTACTATACGATACATTGTACTACACTTCAAAGAAGCAAATCCCTGGTCTTCTTGTACTTGTGGATTTTGAAAAAGCCTTTGATACTATATCAAGAAATTTCATTTCAGACTGTCTGAAAATGTTTGGATTTGGACAGTCATTTATCAGTTGGATTGAAACGCTCAGCAATAATTCATCTGCTCGGGTGCTGCAGAATGGCTACCTGACCAGGTCCATACCCATTTCCAGAGGTTGTAGACAAGGTGATCCAATCACAAGTTTTCTTTTTCTCATTGGAGCTCAAATCCTGAATACCCTCTATCATAAAAATGAACAAATCCTGGGAATAACAATTAACGGAAAAGAGCACAAGATAGCCCAGTACGCATATGATACAGGATTTTTCCTTGACGGTAGTGAAGGATCACTAAAAGCAACACTAGAAACATTGAAATACTTTGAAAGCATATCGGGGCTTAAAGTAAACATCGAAAAAAAAGATTGGTTTGGTTCGGATCTCTGAGTAATTCCAAGACTCAGATATGCACAAACTATAATTTACATTGGAATCAAGGTCCCTTTAAAGTTCTTGGGATTACATTATCTGCCAACATATCGGATGTCCCTAAATTAAACTACAAAGGACTAGTAGGAAAAGTAAAAAATGTACTCAAAGCATGGAGAGGGAGAAACCTCACACTTCTCGGAAAAGTCAAAATCATAAAGACACTAGCACTCTCTAAATTGACTTATTATCTGATGAACATTCCTCGACCCCCTGACAGTATGATAAATGAAATCAGCAAAACACGCTTCCAGTTTTTTGGGAACAGTAAACCTAGCAAAATAAAAAGGAGATGTAATGAGAAAAGAATGCAGTGAGGGAGGATTGGGAATGATAGATGTAGGTATCTTTGACAAGGCTCTAAAATTGTCTTGGATGAGACGTTTATTGCAAGATAATTTCACACGCAACTATATATCTTTTACGGACCATGAGTGTGAAATCTTACTGAAGACGGGGGGCTGTGTTGGACCTCAAGCCGTCGCGGGACTGAATCCGTTTTGGAAAGAGGTTTTCAGCCTTTAGAATGAGATGTTAACAAAATTTTGATCAACCATCAACAGTAGAACAAATTCTCTCTCACTCTTTGTGGAACAATCCATCTATGAAAGATAAATACTTGTTCAACCTTGCGTGGTACAACGCCGGCATAAAGTCACTCAGAGATATCGTCAATGTGAAAGGTCAACCAAACTTATTTTCTGAAATAATGTCGCAGTACCAGATTAATGGCAATTTTTTTTATACAACAGAGTAGTGATTAACATCCCGGGGAGATGGAAAGATATCCTTGCATGTAACTGTAATCAATCTATGCTAGATATTCTCAGTTCTCCTCCAATTAAGGAAATATTGGAAACCAAAGCAAAGAAAGGCATTACTTTTTTCTATGACACTCTCACAAAAAACAATGCACTACCTGCAGGACATGAAAAATGGTCAAAATACCTGTCCGACTACAATCTTCCATGGAAGAAGTATCACACATGAAATAAATGGGCTAACCCAGACACGCGAACAAGATCATTTCAGTTCAAGCTCTTGCACAGAATCCTACCAACTAATATATTTCTAAAGCAATAAGACTAACAAACGACGACAGGTGCAGCATGTGTAGAAATAAACGAGAGACACTGGAACATGTTTTTCTCTTTTGTCCATTTACCAGAATTCTCTGGGACAATATTGAATTGTATATGTCTCAAAAACTAGACCATGCAGCATGCTGTCAAATTCACCACTTCCGAAAAACTATTTGGAGCTTTGCAGGGAAGTAAAGCAGTAAATCACATATTAACCCTAACTAGAAAACATATTTATTATTGTACGCAGAAAGATGAAAAACCTAATATTCACGATTTGACCAGATACATAATACAGGTAATTCAAATTGAAAAATATAGCGCAAAAATCAGCCAGACCCTTGACCAGTTTAAGACAAAATGGAACAATTTTATATAATGAATTAATATACTGTACATTACATTGACTTTTATTAGAAATGCAACTCGACACAATTCGGCGCTGTGAAATCCCCATCACTCCATCTCGTCCAGCATTCCTAACATTCCTTATTCACCATCTGATGCCCTTGCATTTATAAATTTCGCATACCTTTCACACACATGCCTTCCCTGTCTATCTTTCTCACTCTCTCTCTCTCTCTCTCTCTCTCTCTCTCTCTCTCTCTCTCTCTCTCTCTCTCTCTCTCTCTCTCTCAACAACTTATATCTCCTTCTCTTTCGTTCTTTTTTCGGCTAGAAGGAGATAAACCCCACCCCACCCCTTCCCATTCACCCCCGACGTTACTACACTCAGTAGACTTCCTCGTTTGCTGTTGTTTTTTTTAACTGATGATTGATGATGATGATGATTGATGATGATGATGATGATGATGATGATGATGATTGAGGATAATGATGACTGATGTTGATTAATGAAAACTGCAATGTGTACCTTACTTTTTTTCTCTCCTCTATTTCTCTTTTTTTGTTAAAAAAATCTCGTACATCAAACCATAGTTCACTTTTCCAAAGCATTGCTAGTTTCCATGAACCTGGACAGCTCAGAAAGTTTGTCTAGTTTCAATGTCTGTCCCCCTGTGTTCTGAAGCATAAATTATTTACATGGCTACCGATCTTTTCATTTTTTATCATTACCCTGCATCAGGTATCTACAAACAATAAGATTCTTTCTCTTGTGTGAATACCATCCTAAGTAGGCCTACTTTTTTCATAAGATATGCAGGGCAGACATTAACCCCAAAAATGCCTCTCAATTTCCTTTTCCTCAGAAAATATAATCCGTACCTATCATTAACACTCAAATCGTTTATACCGAAACGAAATCAAACATATTATCCCCCTTTTTTACGACGAGGTTGTTTGAATAGTTTTCCAAGCCAAAATTTTGTTTGATGGATGTAAACTACCCGTAATTCTCGTTCCGGCGAAAGTTTGGGGACTCGGACTATTTCATTTTCAATTGACACCAGCTACATGTAGGCCTACATGTCTGTGGAAATCCTGCTTGTGGTTTCACAAAATGTAGGATAGTTGATATGCCTTATACAAATATAGATTCCCCCTTCCCCCCCCCCCCTTCCTCCCTCCTTCCCTCCACCCACCCGTCCATTCATCCGTCCATCCATCCGGTGTTAGCTATTAGCTCCGTCGAGATCGAGTCAAACAGAGTTATCTTTTCCTACTTTCAGCAAAACAATGGCGCGTCGCTTACAAAATCTGTGAAAGACACGACTGTTTTTGGAGCAGAAAGTTTGTTGTTTCTACAATGGTGACCTCCTGCTGTGTGAAGAACTGCCACAATAGGCATGACAGAGAGAAAGATCGACGTTTTTTTTGTCGTACCGCGTGTTGCAACGCGAAAAGGCAAGGAAATGCTGGATCTCACAACTCAAAGGCGCCGTGAGTGGATCGCTCAACTGAACCTGAAGTCACTCACTTTTGACACTAAGGCAGATCGATTTGTTTGTTCGGATCACTTTGTAAATGGTGAGAATTTGTTATGTTTTGCGTTTTGTAACTTAACAATTACTAGAAAAGACGGAAAGAGAGTATGCAGGATCTTTTATTGAAGCAGAGATAGTATAGTATACTATATATTATAGTGTTTCTGATTGAAGTAAACGCCCTCTCTCTTCTCTCTCTCTCTCTCATTCTCTCTCTCTCTCTCTCTCTCTCTCTCTCCTCTCTCTCTCTCTCTCAGGTACACAGATATGCGTGGATGTGTGTATTGCTGAGCGAAAGCTGAGCGAAGAGAAGTCTGTCTGTCTGTCTGTCTGTCTGTCTGTGTCTCTGTCTGTCTGTCTGTCTGTCTGTCTGTCTGTCTGTCTGTCTGTCTGTCTGTGTCTGTCTGTCTGTGTGTCTGTCTGTCTGTCGGTCTGTCTGTCTGTCTGTCTGTCTGTCTGTCTGTCTGTCTGTCTGTCTGTCTGTCTGTCTGTCTGTCTGTCTGTCTGTCTGTCTGTCTGTCTGTCGGTATGTCTGTCTGTCTGTCTGTCTGTCTGTCTGTCTGTCTGTCTGTCTGTCTGTCTGTCTGTGTGTCTGTCCGTCTCTCTGTCTCCCTGCCTGCCTGTCTGCCTGCCTGTCTGCCTGCCTGTCTGCATGCCTGCTTTGTGTTGCATGACCTTGGATGACCTTGACCTTGGGTCAAGGTCACATGCATTTTGGTAGGAAAAATGTGTAAAGCATTTCTTAGTGTATGATGTCATTGGTAGGTTTAGTTGTTTGACCTTGACCTTGAAGGTCACCTGAAGGTCAAGGTCATATAAAGGTCAAGGTCAAGCATGTGAGTCGTATGGGCTTTGCCCTTCTTGTTAAAGGTGTTTTGTGTATCTGCACCGACTGTCTCTTGTGATAGACTGTTCCACATGTTAGTGACACGATTAGTGAAAAAATGCTTGTAAATATGAGTGTTAGTAGATTTCTTTGTTAGTTTGAGGTTATGGCCTCGAGTTAGTGGGCTGTCAGTCTTAGTCAATAAACCGCACATGGAAAAATGATCTTGATTGATGAACTTAATGAAGCAATGAATAAATGCGAACTACATGTAGTAAAAAGAAGCAAACATTGTTTAGGCCAACAACAAAAAATGGTGTGGTTACGGTAACCCGACCTACCCTATTCTGGGGCGCCGACCCTACATCTTTTTATTGAAAATGTTGAAGTTTTTTTTATATATCAAAGTTGTGGGTTGAGGGAGAGATCGATCGTTCAGTGTCAGAAAACAACCTGGGTAGTTACAGACGACGCAGGGCGCAAAGGGAAGTAACTTACCTCGTTCCTCAAGCCTCGTTCTGAAAACAAACAAAAATGGCGTGCCGCGACCATTTGGTGGCGACTGTTACCTCAAAATGTGACCATCAAGACGGCAAGAAGCAGATTTCCGCATATCCAGAGACGGCATCGATGACGGAAATTTTTCTTAACATTTATCCTGAATTGAACATAAAAAAATATGGGGTGGTCGCTCGTGGCTACGGTGATGTGACCGCATGCAAAGCAGATGGGGATGGGTTTGAGTTGGCTTGGGGTTTGACTGTTGGAGAGGTCGGGGACACGTTTGGACTGAAGGCGATACATTTCAAATGTGAAGTTTTGCAAGCCGAGAGTGAGGAAGAAGAAGAGGATGATCAACATGCAGCACAAGTTCTGATGCATTTCAATTACATCTGGTTCACGTTAGGGGCACCGATGGTTGGTCACATGATACTGACACTAGAAGGACAGACAATCTCATATCAGCCATATCTTCACTGGTAAGTCAATGCTTTTCTTTACCTAATTCCAAGAGAAGTTAAGTCAAAAGTGTTTAAAGGGAATATCCGCTGTCTGTTCGCACACTTATTTCCAAGTCGAGTAGGTTTAATTTGGTTTCCACGAGAGAAAAAAAAGTTATTAAAAAAAAAGTTATTGCCGACCTACCTACCCTATTTTATTTGGCTATGTTACCTTAACCACACCTTTTTTTGGGGGGGCCTTATGTTTTTGTAATAAGGCGACGAGAAATCCTACACATTCAATTACAAAACTATATATTTCTTCACTTTTACTCCCACAAAATACACATGCAAAGTGTTAGGGGTAAACATGTCTGTATACAAATCGAAATGGAATTTTGAGGCAACATGTCGCGATCGCGAAATCTGTTTGAAGATTTAATCCGTCAGCTGCCGAAGATGAAGATGATAAATAAACTTTGAATGAAATAATCTGGCAAGCTGTAGTTAGCTCAAGAATGCCGATCTCTCAAGCTGCGAGAGATCGAGACGTAGGAGAAGATGATAGTGAGGAGTGGATGCGAACTGCTGATGAGCCGCGGATGAGTCGAAACTCCTCATGGAGATCGACTCTGTTGCTGAGCCAATTGACTTTTTCAATCTATTCCTGGACGATACAGTTTTTGATTTGCTTGTGGAGCAAACAAACCTGTATGCTGAGAGGAAACTGGAATGCAACGCAGCCGTCTCCTCATTCGTGATTGTTACACTGGTTGCCTGTCAGCTGTGACGAAATGAAAACATTCCTTGCTCTTGTGATCCTCATGGGCGTCGTTGTTCATCCCAGCATATTGGAGCACAGATGAGGTGGATGCCACTCCGTTTTTTGGTCAGACAATGTCGCTCACATGTTTCCAAGGAATACTGAGCAACCTGCACTTGGCAGACAATGCAATCGACGACAAGACTGAACTGTTGTTCAAAATATGGCCATTTGTGAGTCACCTCCGAATGCGGTTCATGGATGTGTACTCGCCCCGCCAAGATCTGAGTTTCGACGAGGTGATGTGCCCGTGGAAGGTACACTTGAGGTTTCGAGTGTATAACCCTACCAAGCCTACCAAGTTAGGCGTGAAGCTCTACAAATTCTGTGAGGCAGACTCGGGCTACGTCCTTCTTTTGTCTCATATTCATAATGACAAAAATTAGTAGAATTTTTCAGTTTTATTACAGTCAAATAATCAAATCATGAATGTAGGAGACAAACTTTACTGCAGACTGTTTTCATATTGAATTATCCACATATTGATGCTGTTCAGTTTCTACATTTGCAATAATTTGAGGAATGTTGCATAAGAGTATAGGTAATCAGAATTACTTCATTTTGCCTCTCTAATACCTGGATCATCAAATTTGCATTGTAATTTAAAGAGTGCATTTTTGGTCAAAGAGTATGCACAAAGAGTATGGTCATTAGTATGCACAAATGATAAAGCAAACATCCAGTAGGGTTTATAGGGTATTTACCCACTATTGCATAGTGATTTACCTGTTTTATTTCTCAAGGAGTAAAAAAGAAACACAAATGTTTACCATTTAAAATTTGACCAAAAAATTCAGGATTTGAATAAAGACAATAAACTGCACACCAAAAAATTGTTCATTCAATTTCAAGCATTTTGTGTTTTTTTTTAATGTGTCTATCTGTAACGGTTCATCAGCAATCTCAAAGTTAATGAAAGGTGTGCATGTTGCTCAATTTGCTTGTTTTAGCACCACTGGCAGCCCATAACGTGATCATTTTAGCACCACTGTAAGGGTTAAAAACTGAAATAGTGGATTCTCCCAGTGCTTATAGGGCAGGGAAGATGGGGCAACACACAAGTCCTTGATTACTGTAGATTTTGTCCCTTTTTTCTGCGAGGAGACAGAAAAAAAAGTTTGGTTGGGTTACAGTCACCACAACTATTTTTTGTCTTTGCTTAATGCTGCCCTTGGCTGAGCTGTCAGAAACAAGTACAAAAGAGGAAGTCAGGAACTACCTGAGACCTGTTGACTTCTTCTAGCTCATTTTTATGAGCTGTCTCATAGAGACACTTTGCGTATACACAAACCAGTATGAGAAGTCTATTAGTCCGCAGAAGCCATCGATGTTTCAGACTTGGCATGATGTCTCTGTTGATAAATTTTGCAGGTTTCTTGGTTTGCTAATGTGCATGAGTATTGTTCAAGTACCAAACGTTGATAGATACTGGTCCAGAAAAAAACTTTGTACAATGGCTTGTGGGCACATGCTTTTATGGTGAAGATGAGGTTCAAACAAATTATGTCATTTTTGAAGATTTCTAATCCACTGTATGAAGATTTTAATGATAAACTATCCAAGGCAAGATTTTTTGACAGAATATGTTCGGAGAAAGAGCCAAAGTTTATTTCAACCTTTCAGAAATGTGTGTGTGGATGAGAGAATGGCGAGAAACAAGGGAAGATATAGGTTTCACCAGTACATTCATGACAAACCAACAAAGTGGGGGATACAATTATGGGTTCTTGCTGATTCTTGACAGGATATACTTATAACTTTGATGTTTACTTGGGTAAAAGGTCTACAATATCAGGATTTGGACTTGCTTATGATGTTGTTATGAAACTTGTTCACTCTATTATGAATCAGGGTTACCGCTTGTTTTTCGATAATTTTTGACTCACATGCGAAGCAAAAGTGAGTCTATGTACTGAGCCGTTTCGTCCGTCCGTCCGTCCGTCCGGGCGTAAAAAACTTAAACGTTGGATTTTTCTCAGAGACTATTAAATCTATCAACACCAAATGTGGCATGATGGTGTATGATGACAAGGCCTCAAAAAACATACACAGTGACTTGACCTTGCTTCAAGGTCAAGGTCACAGGAGCCATAAATGTGGTCTCAAAAACAGTCATTTTTCACATTTTCCCAATTTTCTCCCACGTTATTGAGAATGGCGACCTTAGCTACAAGTGGTATATAGGTCAAAGCAAGCCCTATCTTTTGATACCAGTTTGGTTGACCTTGCTTCAAGGTCAAGGTCATCCAAGGTCATGCAACACAAAGCTGTTAATTCAAGACATAGGAAGCACAATGGTGCTTATTGGCACTTTCTACCATGAGATATAGTCACTTTTAGTGGTTCACTACCCCATTTTGGTCACATTTCATAAGGGTCAAAGTGACCTTGACCTTGAAGGTCACCTGAAGGTTAAGGTCATATAAAGGTCAAGGTCAAGCATGTGAGTCGTATGGGCTTTGCCCTTCTTGTTATACTGGCGTTCAGCTGTTGAAAGATTTGGTATGCTGTGGGTATCAGGGCTTGTGGGACAGTTTTAACAAGCAGAAGAGGATTTCCAGCTCAGCTGAAGAATGTGAAGGAGATTGAGAAGAAATCAGGAAGGGATATATACTTTCTATGCAGTGGAGAGATAAAAAACATTTTCATTCCTGTCCACCATCCATCATGCAAATGGTCATAGTTTTGCAAAAAGGAGGTCCAAAGTAAATGGGGAGTTCAGAACACTTTTGGTGAGACAGCCTGATGTTGTAAAAGATTATAATGCTAGCATGGGAGGTGTTGATAAAAGTGATCAACTTATCAACAAGTACAAAGTTTTGAGATAAACTCACAAGTGGGGGAAGACATTATTTTTTCATTGTTTGGATATATATTACTCAAGTAAATGCTTATATTTTGTTCTAAGAATATAGGAAAAAACATGCTGACATTGAAGAGTTGAAAAGGCCACACAGGTATGGACAGTTGGACTTTAATGAGGAACTAGTAAGACAGCTTGCAGGCCTGGAGCTGGAAGGGGAGGATCCACAGGCAACTAAAAAGAGAGTGTTTCAGTGTCCATCCTCTTGCCCCTTTGAGGACCAAGGAAAGGAGAAATTGTAAAAATGTTATAAAGAGAGCCTGTAGAAGTGAAAACAAGAACCAAATGTATCGATTGTGACACATATTTGTGCTTTGAAGAAAACAGGAATTGTCTCCTTGAGTTCCACGAGTGTTAGTTACTTGGCAACAATGTTGCTATGCTATTTATAGCAACACCCAATTTCTCTTTAGTGCTTTGGTGTGTGTCCCCCAAATGTCTTGAGAAGAAGAAAATGCTTTATTTCAACATAGAATAATGTCCTGTATGACAATGATGTCACACACAAAATTTATTCCATTCTGTGAGATGTTACATAACTCAGTTATTAACTATGATAATTTTTGGCAAAATGTGTTCTGCTGTTTGATAAAAACGCACCTCTTCTCAGTTTCATATCCATAATACTCCTCCCCTTCCCTTCCCTCCCCCCCCCGCCCCGCCCCCCTTTGGACTGGGCTTCGGTGACTATGCTATGCCTGTACGCTCACGGCAACTCATGTGCTAGTTTTGGGTGTCCACATACATGCTCTATGTACCATCTTGCATGTTATTCAATTCTGTTTGTATGGACTTGCATTGATTAATGTTCGTTTGTGTGCTGATGTCGTGCATTCTGCGGATCATGTTTATGTACCCTGCTTTGTGTGTATAGTTATATGGTTAATCATGTTCGATATTGTTTCCGGTGAGTATGCTGACTGTGCGCGGTCATATATGTTGTTGATATAATTCATGTCTTCCATGCTCCTTTTGTATGTCGTTATATTGTTTGTCCTGCATCAGGTATTGTTTGCCTGTGTGCTATTGCCATGTTCGTTGCTGATTGCTTGTGTGTATCGTGCTTTGTGTGTATGACTTCATTGTATTAGTTACATCGTCTTGTATGGAGTGTTCTCTTTCTGCGTATTTGTGCCATATGCTATGGGCTTTCATCCTTGCCGTGCTTTATATGGGGGCCTGTGGTTGGCCCTTGTTGTTGTTTGGCTTGTGTGTTGATGCCATGTACGTGTGCCATGTCTTACTGGTTTGCTGGCTTCGCCTGTGTCAAGTTGTTGCTGTGTTGTGTTGCTTTGGGCTTGGTCTACGTGTGTGCTTATGCATTGTATGTGTGCTGTGCTTGAGTTGGCTTTACTCGTGTTTGGCATACACTAAACACCATGGGTAATGGGAAGATCCCACAGACATCACAACTTTCATTCTTGTTGGCACGTAAAGACGTTTACCAACAGGTGCATCAATCGATGTTCACCTATACATTCATGCACAATCATGCACTCATTCATACCAGACAAAGTGACAAGACAGGGTAGCAGCAATTTTCCTCCATCGTGTTTGGCATTATTTATATGTTTCATGTCTTTCATGCCTGTAAAGCACTTTGAGCATGTATATGAAAATGCACTGTATAAATAACTTCTTCTTCTTCTTCTTCTTCTTCTTCTTCTTCTTCTTCTTCTTCTTCTTCTTCTTCTTCTTCTTCTTCTTCTTCTTCTTCTTCTTCTTCTTCTTCTTCTTCTTCTTCTTCTTCTTATTATTATTATTATTATTATTAATTATCATAAAGTCATAACTCCTCCAGAATAAAAATTATCATGAACTAATTGATGAATAAAATGTTTTTATTTTAAAAGAATGCATAATTTGGATTATTTGCTCTTTGTGATTCTGCAGTTTGTGTTTTTTTCCTTCAAAATCTATTTATAGTAACAGCTTCAAAGAGGATACACTTCCAAATGTCACAACAAATATTTTCAAAATCATTATCAGCTGAGAGTGCTTACAACTCTGAGTAATTTGATATGTACATACTCAACTAATCAGTAAATCAGTACAGGCTAAGAAAAAGACATACCACAAACTTCTGACTCTGCAGAATCACCAGGTTTTCAAAGAACTGTTAAGAGTTAAATAAAGCCCAGCAGCCAGGGGATTTAGTTGGTAAAGGATGTGTGGATACTGAGCAGCTCTTATCTTATGAGAGTTATGGAAAAGGAGGAGGACAAACCAACTCTAATAGATTTGAGGACCAGGACCCATTGGGGAAACCCGTTGAAATATGTGTACAAAATTCCTACCTGATGGTGACTGGTAAGTGATAGGTAGTTTGGTCACAAAACTGAAACAATAATGTTTCACCTTTGTAATCGGCTTAACTCATTCAAGACGGGCCATTTTGTTCCCAGCTAGAGTGTATCAGATGACTCATTTCTAAGCTTTACCAAAAAATTGCTCCCACCCCCACCCCACCCCCACCCCCACCCAAAAAGGCTACACATAGTAAAACTTTCAACTCTAGAGTTTATTATATACAATGGTTGACAGCATAAATTTTTCAACGTCGAATCCCTGATTGGGATCTTCAATGGTTGTGCACTGCTGATCCCTGATTGGGATGTTCCTCTTCAATGAGTTCACATATGTCATTACCCATGCTGAGAGGAACAGCCTCTGTACTGTGCTGATGGCAACTTGTCAAGAGTTTTGAAGTTCAAGAGTACTGGACACTGGACAAAGTTCAACTGCTTTGGATTAGGATTGTTCTTGTCAGAAGGGCCTCACAGTGGCCTGCTGTGATATGAGCTGCTGACACCACACCAACTGCCAAACTCTTTCACAATAGATGTGACAACAGGCAAAAGAGTTAATATGCATGCATTATCTTTTGGGTGCATTATTACTGTTATGTAGATATGTGTGTGTAAGTCTGAATACATAGTTAAAATACTCTGACTAAAGGTTCTTCATTTACCATTTTCTCAGGTCCCAAAGTTATCATTGACACTCTTTGTTTGTTTGTTTGTATGTATGTTTTGACTTCTCTCTGTGGATTTGTTGCTGTGCTGTTACTTTTTACCATTGTATGGTTACAGGGCACATCAAGGGGAGCTGTCAAACCAGAAGGTCAAGCTGTTAGAAGAAAAGGAACTAGCACTGAGTGCATTGGAAGAAAAACTCCAGACTGAGGCAGAGAAAGCAGTCAAAACTGCGGGAGCAGAGGAAATAAAAACAGCCGTCGAGAGGTTGCAGAAAGTCAAGATTTTCTATGATGGGAAAATTGAGCAGGCTAGGCTGGTCTTAGAGCAAAAATTGTCCCTCATTAGGAATTTGGAGGGGGCCATCAAAAAGCTTGAGAGGGAGAAGGAAAATGTTGAGGCTAAATTGCTAGAAGTGGCAAAAGCCTTCCAAGATTACATTGATCACATCAAGGAGTTCTACCCTGGTCAAGCAGACTTCATGCTTCCACCTTTGTACCTGGAAGTGATCAGGTCAGGGAAGTGGAGAGAGAACAGGTCATGCTAATTCCCTAAGCTCTCCATACCCTTTGATGATTTGCCTGTCTCCAATCCCTATCAGAGAGGCATGCCTCTGTGTTTATGCATGTGTGTGGTATTCCTTAAGACTCTTCATGGGTTTCAGATTTAAACACCTCTGATTGATGTGGATGTCTTGAAGTGAACTTTCCACATTTAGACCCTGTGGCTGAGTCGAGATGGAACAGTTCTGACAGAGCTGGCAATGCTTAAAGTAAAGCATAGTGTTAGTACTTGGTAAAATCTGGAGTGGGAAATATATTTTTAAGTTTGTGACACTTTCAGTTCTTTGTCAAAATACAAAATAGCTATCCATGTTCTTATGATCTTTTTCATCCACAGCTGTTAGAGGCAATACATGTTTTCAAAGGTAAAGAGTTTACATACTTTGTTCTGTATCAAGTTACACAGAATGTCTACATTGTTCTCCAAAATGGATTTACATTGTTTTTCTACCATTCACAAATACTTGGTAGATTTCTGTGCCATTTGCAAGCCCTGCTTTGGACTTATCCGTCCTGGAGATGGCAATCTTTGCCATTCAGTGCAGGAGTGATAATGGACCCCCTGAAAGGGCGGGGAGGGAGGGAAATTTAGTAATTAATTTTAATAAGCACAATATGTTTGCCATGTTCTAAAATGCTGCTTCTGTCTACCCGTCTCATCAGCCTTGATGATATGGACAAGCTGCTGTTCATGCAGATTGTTATGTTCGTGTCATCATAGGGCTAAAGGTTGCCAGTGAATTCCGACTAAGAGATAGGGGAGACTTTTTTACCAAACCCAGAGATTTTCAAGTCAAACTTGGATTTGCAATCCAAACTCTGCGACATAATTAGAAGTGTGAAATGTTTATCATTTTATAATTATATATATATATATATATATATATATATATATATATATATACACACATATATACACATATTCTTCCCTGAATGAGGTTTATAATTTTACTACATATTTGTGATACAGTTGTGAGTGATATACACCTATTGCGGTTTTCCACCTGTTTTACAAAATGTGTGTTGTGTTTGCTCCTTTGTGCAATATTGCCAGAGTGTCTGTGGCTGCAATTTGAGGCAAGACATGGTTGAAGTCAGTGTTATGCCTATTTAGTTGTGTGTAGATTTTTTTTGCCCATGCACCCACTGAATGGATGATTGCTTATTCTTTATCCAGTTTTAGGATCCATACATTACTGTAATTTGTTTTTGCCCAAACAAGTGTCCTACTTCCTCTTTCTATGAAAATTGTATTAGGAAAGTTTACCAAAGTGGTTAATGAGAAATGCATGATTGAAAATGTTTATTAAAAAAAAGTATATGCCGTGCACAGTGTGCATTTGTGTACTGTCATCCTGTCTATGTACTAAATGTAATCAGGGAAGGGGACTAATTGTTGTGGTACAACAGTTAGTTTTTGACTCACATGCGAAGCAAAACTGAGTCTATGTACTGAGCCGTGTCGTCCGTCCGTCCGTCCGTCCGTCCGGGCGTAAAAAACTTAAACGTTGGATTTTTCTCGGAGACTATTAAGTCTATCAACACCAAATGTGGCATGATGGTGTATGATGACAAGGCCTCAAAAAACATACATAGTGACTTGACCTTGCTTCAAGGTCAAGGTCACAGGAGCCATAAATGTGGTCTCAAAAACAGTCATTTTTCACATTTTCCCAATTTTCTCCCACGTTATTAAGAATGGCGACCTTAGCTACAAGTGGTATATAGGTCAAAGCAAGCCCTATCTTTTGATACCAGTTTGGTTGACCTTGCTTCAAGGTCAAGGTCACAGGAGCTCTTCAAAGTTGGATTGTATACATATTTTGAAGTGACCTTGACCCTGAACTATGGAAGATAATATAATGCCAGTAGCCTCCTATATAGATAAGCTGAGGATGTCATGGCCAAAATATTTTCAGTGGAAAACATCATTCCATAGCAGCATCTTTCATTCCAAGGCTGGACTTATTTGACACACCAGCAGGTCCTGCAGGCAACTTGGCCATGGCTGTTTACAAATAATACTTCCCCTTAATGTGCATTGAGAATTCCACGCCTCTTCGTGCTGGTTATGTCATTTATGTGCCTTGTAGTTCTGGAGTGGGTTTTTGTTTTTGTTTTACCAAACCCTTGTGCTTAATCTCAGAAATCACTATTTTTTACAATATAAGTGAATAAATTCTTTTTGAGTGAAATAGTTGGAGTAAATGGTCTTCTGCCTTTCTTTCTGCCTGCCTGCCTGCCTGTCTGGTGTGTCCTGTCCTGTCCTGTTCAGTCCTATTCTGTCTGCCAGTCTTTTTTATCTTCTTCTTTTTAATCTGCAAGAGAATCCTTATGTCTCTGTCCTTTAGACTACATGTCTGTTTGCATTTCGTCCCTGAAGTGATGGATGAAAAGTTTTGTCTCTGTGTTGGATCTAATACAATCACCTGCAAACACAAACTTTTGAATTGCATGTATTTTGCCATCATTATATCCTGATCAGCCATTGTGGGGAAAAAAGAAGAAAACCAAACCTAACCAAACACTGGCATTCTTCACATGTGTTATCTTCGTTCTCATATCTTGATGCCTCACTCTCAGGTGCAATCCTGTAGAGGACTCACTCCTTATAGGAGGACTCTTCACACTCATCTGTCTTTGTGTTCTCACATGTGTCGTCCATGCTCTCTCTCTCACTCACTCGCAGGCTTATATACTTTTTGCAGTGTGCCTCCAGAAATTTCTTGAAACAATGAGAATGTACTGGGCTGCAGCAAGAAGCGATGTCACATGACTCTTCCAAAGCTAATCCACCCGACTACCTGACGTAATGAAGCAATGGCCTTGTGGAGAGGATTAACGTCGAAGCTGGAAACTTTTCACAATGTTCTTGCATTTTCCATCACTTTACAACCCAGTAGTAATCTCAGTCTGAGTACTGGACACATGCCAAATTTATAAAGCATTGGCATTGCTACACCCGCTACACAGGAGTATGACAAAAGATAACCAACTGTCAGGAAGTAAAGTGATAGAAAAGAGTATGGAGGCTTCGCCACCTACCCGGCTTGCCTCCTCCCTCCTTCCCAATTGGTTGAGATTTTTTTCCTCCCCCCCCCTTCTGCTCATCTCCCTCCTCCCTCCTCCTAAGAGGCACAAAAAGTGAGTGACAACTTTTGATCAGTATGTTTTGTTAACTCTCTGGCAACGTAACGCCCCATATGGGGCGTTAGGAACAAAAAATTCCTGTATTGTCACCAAAGGTCTAAGGGAGGCAACTCCAGTTTAGAATTATGTAGTAACCATATTTCCACAGTGAGTTACCTTTCTTTATAATTTCTTTTGAGGGGAGTTTGAATCAGTGAATTTTTTATGTGAACACCCTATGTTTTGCAAAAATGGCCGACAACTACTTTTCCGTGAAAACCTATCAATTTATATAGTGATTTTTCTTTTCTAGGTGCCTTTTTTATATTGCAAATGCTATCAGAATATAGGTAAATATATTGGCATTGTTTTTGCATTTCAGATTTTTTTTTTTTGAAGGCACCATTCCAGCATTTTTTAATTCTTGCAACTTGACTGACGATTTTTGAACTTTTTTTTTTGTTTTTTGTTTTTGCTGATTACATGCATTATTTCAGTAGATATAACTCAAATCATGCACATTGAAACATTTTGATCATGATTTGTTTGAATTAAGTGAATAAATATCTTTTATTTGATATATAGCTTTTGTCATTATTTCATGGCTTTCTATTTTTGTTAGATTTTTGAAAATGCTTGAAAAACCTACGTTGCGAGTGAGTTAACAATTCATTTAAAGGTCTGTGTACAATTTTTAAAACTAACGCATGATCAATATTCTTGATTTTTTTGGTTGTAATCAAACTATCCTCATGCTATGATGCAATTATTTTCACCATCATTGACTGATATTTATTTGTCAAAAAGCACAGACGCATACATCTACTCAAAGACACTATCTAACGGGACTGCCAGCTTCACTGAATTGCGTGACGTCCCGGACACGGCCTCGATAAGTGACTCGTGGAAAGATCTCTTCCGGTGAGGCGCTATTTACAATGCCTGCGCTATTCACTCTCTGATTAAAGCTCACAAACCTATGCCTGAAGGTGCAAATTGCACCGGTCACTGAAGAGGACAGTAAGTAAGTGGAATTCATTCAATTTTACTTTTGGAAACCATGTTTTCGAACTGAAAGAAATGTAAACAGTACGAGTTCTACTGCAATGCTGTAGTGGATACTGCTATGTATTCCAGCAATGATAAGCTAAAGAGTGCCACAAAAGCTCAGAAAACAAACTTTTAAAGCGTCAGAATAGGACCTTATGATCAGCTATTACTTGTGCATGTGATGTACAACTGAACATTGCATAATTTTGCAATTTGTCACAAATTCTTCCTGTGCTTCAGCTTGACCGTTAAGGATAGAAACAATTGAAATGCTATTGTCAACGTCTGTTCCAAGATCATTGGAGTAAAGCAGAGAGACCTTTCCTCTTTCTGTGATCAGCAAATTTTGAGGAAAGCGATGAGAATTTTGGAAATTCCGGACCACTGTCTGAGGAGAGAGTTCTCTTTGCTTCCATCTAGACACCGATACTCCCTGCCTCCCTTTAAATAGCATGGCCACAGCCTCAGTCAAAAGCGTGGAATTCCCCGCTTTGACTGCATTGGTTGACTTTAGCAGGCCGATGCATTAAATGTAATGAATATTTGTTATGTCTGACAGAATGAAAGTTGTAAATAAATGTATGAACAAAACGTTTATGTTGTTTTTGTGTCGAAATCTTGAGTAGTTTGTGAACAATAATGGATAAACCGGGCCAAAACGCCTTCCGACTTGAGTCACGCAAAGTGGCACCAGCGCGAATCGGCTTCGCGATGCGCTCCCTCTCTTAAAACGTGAAAACCAAAGTCGTTTTTCATTGGATAAAGTCCAAATTTGGGGGCCAATGAGAGGACACCTTACTGAGCAGTTTGGTATGTGTCGTTTTCCGATGCGTTCGACCGACGCCGAGAAAAATGGAGGTAAGTTTGTATCATATTTTCTATTTAAATTCTAAGTTATTGCGATCCAACTTTTCCTAAAACGACATATGTCGTTAGAATCTGTATTCTTTCAGCTTTTTACTGATATATTATTTATTTAAGGGCGTTGTGATTTCGCTTTGGTTTTATGCAACGCACTGGGGAACCCTCCCTGCTCGAAATGGCGCTCGAAGTCGAAATGACGCTCGAGCGAAATGGCGCTCGGGCTGGGGTCAGCCATCACTTGTACTAAGTTGTAGTTGTCCGACCGCGTTGATTTTTATTTTTAATCATAATCTACCTTTATTGATTTCCAAAATTCACTCTCCTCCTTAAACGATCAGAGACAATCGTTCATGCGATCGCCGCATGCCGTACACCGTATGGAACTACTAGCCTGCACCTCATGAATATTAACAAGGCTAGTGAAAACATTGGCTGAAACAGGTCACGTGACCAAATAAATCAGCCTCATTGGCTCCTTGCGTAAACAACATGGCTGCCTCCAGTTGACTTGACTCTCGCTTCGATCATGATCTTGCCTGTTACTCGCAAATCATGGGTCGAAAAAAGCAACTGACGGTGCAGTATCAACGCAGCAAGTCTACAAAAAAGAAGAAGCAGCTGGCCGCAGCTCGAGAGTAACGCTGGGAGCCACACATAGTCTGTTAGTTTTTAGTCTTGGGCCAGTCCATTACAGTCGTTGACCCCTTCAATGGTGCTATTTATATACGCACGCTGTGTCATTGCTAGCCCGGGCGCTCGAAAAAAGCAACTTGGTAGGGGTGTCAGATTGTTCTTTTCAGTCAGCTGTACTGTATTCATTCAGTTTTCACTTTTAAATGATGCATCACACACAACCACACACACACACATTCTCTTAGATTTTTTCAGTACATGCACTATAAGTAAATGACGAGTCAACTAATTGCTGTGTTAAAATGGAAGTAAAAACAAAAATGATTTGAGATTTTGGCCTTGATGACCTTCACAAAAGTAAACAGAAGGTAAAAATGATGCAAAATAAAATGACATTTGTAATATTAAAAAAATTATTATTTCTCTCATTTTTGTTCATTTCAGATTCCTAGTCATTTGCGAGGACTGCCTCTGCTGAAGTATGTTCAATCTGAAGATGTACAAAAAGGCAATGTCACCATATCCATTCGCCTTGCACTTCAAATTTTCAAGGCAGGCAAACAGGTCAAATCTGTCAAACACAGTGCCATCCCAATCATCTTGAGTCTGCAGGGTCTTCAGGAAAATGACATCACTCCAGCCATCATCGATAGAGCAAGGACTCGTTTATCGAGGCTTGAAAAGAGACTGAATTTGCTTCCTAGCCACAAGAGAAAAGAAGAAGAGAAATTAGAGTTCCCAAGGATTATCCCCCAGCCCCTACTGCAAGACCATGCCCTTCCACCTGACCATGCACCCCCTCCAACTGACCACTCACCCCCTCCACCTGGCCACTCAGCCCCTCCACCTGATCACTCAGCCCCTCCACCTGACTACCCACCCCCTCCACCTGACCACCCACCACCTCCACCTGACCACCCACCACCTCCACCTGACCACCCACCACCTCCACCTGACCACCAACTCCCTCCACCTGACCACCAACCCCCTCCACCTGATGCACCATGTCAGCCAGACCACCAATCTCCTCTGTTTGCCCAACTCTTCTCACCTTCTCTCGATTCCAATCCCCAAACTGAACCTAGGCCAAAACCCCTGGCAACACCTATCAAAAGGGCAAACAGAAACCTTGCAGAAAAACTTGCAGGCATTCGCAATCTGAGTTTATGTCTAAGTGCTCAAAAGGAAAAGCTGAGCAAAAGCCTGATGAAAGAGAAGGAAAGTGGACGATATTCTGTCAGGAATACCAACAAAAGGGAGAAGAGGCTCAAGATTGTTAAGAAGCAGGTTATGTCAGAGTTGGAAGATGAGAGAAAGAAGAAAGAGCAGGCAGAAAAGAAAGCTGCGGATGCTGAGGAACTTTTGATCATAAAAGAAAATATGATCACAAAGATGCAAAAGAAAATAACCAAATTGCAGAAGGCTTCATTTTATTTAAGAATGAAAACGAAGAAAAAGAGCACCCCAAAGAAAGGAAGACCTTCACATACAAAACCCGAGGTACAGCTTTGCAAGACCAGAGATACTGAAGAAGTGGAAATCGAGACTCGGGACGGGCAGGGAGTTTTTCTCCCCAACATCCGGGAGTGCACACTTGAACTACTGGGACATGAAGTTTCAAGCAGAAATGTGTCAAAAGTCATGCAAAGTGTTGCAAGGCATTTGTTCAACACAAACATCCCTTTGACTGATCTTCCCAGCAAGTCGTCGGTTGTCAACATCTGTGACTCAGGGCAGTTTTTATGTCAGCAGCTCTACACTGAGAAGCTTGAAGAATGTGGCCATTTTGGAATATGCAAAGATGGGACAAGCAGACAGAAGAAAAAAATTCTGACTTCTTCAATCCAGTTGGATAGCGGGGAAACAATGCCACTGGGCTATGTCCATGTTGCGAGAGAGACGGGAGAGACCATAGCTTCAGTGGAAAAGGAAAGCTCAATGAGCTGGAGGGATCCAAGCCAGCTGACTTCACATCCCTGGTAGGCAAACTAACCTACTTCATGTCAGACAGGGCAGCTAATGAAGGCAAGGCTGATCAGCTGCTGGAGAAATGGGCCAGAGAGTTGCTCATGTCTGCAGGCAATGAAGTGCAACCTATACACAGCCTCCACTGCATGACGCATGCATTGATTGGTTTTGTTTACCATGCAAAGAAGGAGCTGGATCACCTTCATACAGAGCTTAAAGATATCAAGCTTGGACGCGAAAAAAGCAGCAAGTTCTTCAAGTGGAGCAGGGAATTTCCTCCACAACGCGTCACCAGAATGACATGTGAGATTCTGGGTCCAGTAGGCGATGAAAAAAATGGAATCAGGGATAAATGGTTGACCCACTGTCGGAAAAACAACAAAAAAAGCATAATCACTGCTTACAAAGATAACCGTTTTAACGCTGCGTTTGAATGTGCAGCCTGCGTTTTACACCATAAAGAAGACATTGTAACACTTCTGAGTAAGCTGAAGAAACCAAACATGAAGGTTCACAGTGTTCAATTGGACTTGGAAGACCCTGTCATTTGTTCAATGCTGCAAGCATATGCACTTGTGTTTGTCCACATCACCGGACCCTATTGGGACCTGACTACGTCCAAGAACATAAATTACTTGGAGCTGAGTCGGTACATCGTGCCAATGGCAGAACGGGTGGATGGTTGGTGCAGCAGTCCAGAAGAAATGCTGACTGAGGGTGAACCTATCTGGCAAGATTTCCCATGCAACAGAAACAGTCCTTTGTGGAATGCAGCTACAGCCGTTCCTGCAGACCTGTCTGCATTTATCAAGACCCTCCGCTGCCTCCTCACAGGTATTCGTACTTGCATTGGAATGCAATTGAAAGACTTCCTACCTGGTGGCAAATACGACTGCATTCCTGACGCAGAAGCAGCAGCATCAGTGAAAGGAAGTGGCCTCAACAATTTAGCCTGTGAGAGATCTTTTGGCTCTTTGGACGCCAGCCAAAACAGGCGTCGCAATGCCTCCTTTCATTACCACAGTAGCTTCATCATGCTCAAGGACAACAAGGGCTTGAAAGATTGGTTTTCAACAAAATCAGCCGAAGAACGTCAGCAACTATGGAAGATTGCAAGCAAGGGTGGCCGTGAGCTGCGAAAAAAACGCAAGCGAGAAGAGGAAGATGAGCTCCACAAACAAGAGGTGGATCTTGAGGCAGAGGTGTCTGTGACAAGAAAGACCAAGAAAGCCATGAGGAAGAAGCCAGCATCAAGTTCAAAGGAAGCTACTGAGCAACTCGCACCAGCACCGGCAGCCCCTCAAAAACAAGACTGGGTAGCAGTCGCCTATGAAAATGGATGGTACATTGGTTGCATCATGGACATTGCTGACAATGAAGCCATGGTCGACTTCATGCACCCTTCAACTCTTCCAGGCCAATTTAAATACCCTTGCCCTAGAGACAGAAATCTAGTCCCCTTTGTTTTCATTTTCTCCTGTCCCATTGACCCCCCTGTGCCCAGGTCTGGAGGACGTCTGTATGCTCTACCTCAGCACCAGCAGCTGCAGAAGCAGTACCTGTCATTTGCCAAGCAAAGAATGTGGGTCCATTGATGATTGATTGCTGGGGCTGACAAACAGGCCCGGCCTTAGGCATAGGCGAAGTAGGCGACCGCCTAGGGCCCCGGCATTGGGAAGCTGCCACCGTCCAGTCCTCTTCGGCCCGGGTTGGACGCCCCTGTCCCCGGAGTCATGACCATGAGCGATCACCGGCCCGGGTTGGACGCCCCTGTCCCCGGAGCCATGGCCTTGAGCGATCATCGGCCCGGGTTGGACGCCCCTGTCCCCGGAGTCATGGCCTTGAGCAATCATCGGCCCGGGTTGGACGCCCCTGTCCCCGGAGTCATAGCCTTGAGCGATCATCGGCCCGGGTTGGACGCCCCTGTCCCCGGAGTCATGACCATGAGCGATCACCGGCCCGGGTTGGACGCCCCTGTCCCCGGAGCCATGGCCTTGAGCGATCATCGGCCCGGGTTGCACGTCCCTGTCCCCGGTGCTATGACGGCGAGCGGTCGCCAGTCCCATTCGAACATCCACGCCAGTCCCATTCGAACGTCCGGCACTACGACAGCAAGCGGGCGTCACCTTCCCGGAGCAATGGTCGCGAGTGGTCGCCAGTCCCATTCGAACGTGCACGCCCCCGGTACTACGACAGCAAGCGGTCGTCACCACGCAGTGGACAGCCCCGACTGATGGAGAGGACCCCCAGGAGTCAGAGTCACGAGCGGCCGTCCCCACAGGGTGGACGCCCTCACCCCCGGGTGGAGAGTTCCCGTCCCGCACGGTTGAACCCCACCCAACCACGAGGGAGCCGGGCCCAGCACTCCGGATACAAGTCGAGGCGCTCTGAGTTCTGGTCCAGGCAGCCGTGTTTGCTGTCCCCACTCCCACCACGCTTGGTGGTTTCATAACTCGCGCCCCTGCGACACTGCATATTTTGTATAAATAATGCAGATTTTATGCAAATTAGACGATTTCCAAATGCACTGAAAAAATTTCTGAACACACCATTGGATTCGGCATGAGTTCTGGTCCAGGCAGCCGTGTTTGCTGTCCCCACTCCCACCACGCTTGGTGGTTTCATAACTCGCGCCCCTGCGACACTGCATATTTTGTATAAATAATGCAGATTTTATGCAAATTAGACGATTTCCAAATGCACTGAGAAAATTTCTGAGCACACCATTGGATTCGGCATGTCTTTTTCTTTCAGAGTACCAAATTTGATCAATTTTTAATAACAAATGCTGATAATATTTGAAAAACTTCATTATTTTGAATCAATGAACGGTGCCATGAGCTAGCTATTGTTCTAAGCCAGAAACGTTCCACAAAATGGTCTAAATTTTCGGTCTTTAATTGCACATAACTCGTTTATTTTTTGTCCGATTTTAAAAAATGAAAGTGTTCTGTGATCAGCTTTCTGAGATCTATACAGAAAATACAGCAAATCAAGTAGAAATTAATAAACAAAAAAGCATGTGGCCATGCTACTTTAAAGCGAACCGAGGTTCTAAATCTTTTATTCCACATGCCGTCAGACTTTTGAACAGTTAGTTAGATGTGTTGTTCTTGTTGTTTTGTTTTGTTGTTTTCGCTGTGGTCTTAGGTTTAGTTGGTGCTGTTGCTTTGGATTTTCTCCCACTTGTGTTGGGTGGATTGTTTCCCTTTGACTGCATTTTGCTGGTATGTGGTGCTTGTGGTGATGATTGTGATGCGAGATGTTTTTGCTTGTTCTTGTGCATATTTGCTTGTGTTGGTGTTGCCTGTGATGTGCTGTGGAGGCTGAGGTTTGCAGGGAGTGTGTGTGCGTGCAAGTGTGCTCTTTCTTTTCATATGTAATTATCCCATCATATTATTTTTATGTATTCTTCTATTATGATTATTATTTGATTATTTTTATTGCTGCCTCATAAAGTGTATTTCTTGAATTGCCTGTTGTGGGATAAATAAAGTTGTATTGTATTGTATTGTATTGTATTTTCATGTCCTTCAGGACAGTGACGGCTCATCCCAGGCATCTTTAAAAGTGCAACTTTATGACAAATATTACAGTGGTACACAGCATACCTCAGAAAGTCACTTGTTATTGTTACTTGTTATTGTTTGCTGTGGTCATCTGTCACTGCTTGTATCAGCATTCCACAGGTCTTTCATGTCATAATGTGTAAGTAATTGCATGTGTGTGCTTGTGTCTATGTAGTGGGTATGCAAACACATGATGCAGTTACTCAAAAATGGAATGTTTAATTCAAAGATTTAAAACTAGTTAATTAATATGTTTCTGTTTCCTCATGAGCCATCCATGGTGGAGGAGAAAGTGGCCCACTTTAGCTTTGAGGAAGTGAAAAAACATGTTGCAACTCCTGAGCCATTGTCCTCACCTTGGTGTCTTCTGGAGACTTGCTTCAGCCATTTGACTTGGGTACTGTGGACCACACCATGACTAGAGTGCAGGTGAAAATGTGCATATTGGATGATTTCAGTGTGCATGTTTGGTGTGAATGTACCAGGTTTCACTGGTAGTGTTTAGGCAGTACAAATTTGTCACTATCTGCAGGAGGTGGGTGACTGCAGGATTTGTCCAGGTGTTACGAACCCAGAGTTGCAAACATTTGCTGATCATCAAAAACCTTCATGTGTATACTACAAGCAATCAGAAGTGTGTATGAAAAATGAAGAAGACAGTCAATCTATGGTCAGATCAGTCAGATGTTGCCTTCTCCTCCAAAAGGATGAAAAGCTGCAATTGTGTAAGAGCTGTACTCACGCAAAACTTATACTGATAAAAGGGAAAAGGAGAAATGAAAAGAGCATTGCAATGCCATTGACTAAGAATGCCCCTCTTCATACCACTCTAAAGGAAAAACTAGTTGCTCGTGTCAAACAAAGCAAAAAGCAAGTGAACTTGCTGCAAAAAGAATTCAAAGATAGTCTGTGCAGTGAAGGTGTACACTTGACATCTGATTTAAGTGGCAGTCTCAGGGCCATTGTTGAAAATGCATTTGCCTACGTAAAGGTATATATGTGACCAGCCACGACAAAACCAGTGCTAAGTCATTTTTTTGACAAAATAGGGTTTTAATATTTTTGAATTCTGCATTCATTTCTGTTTGTTTTGATATAAGAATGAACAGTGTGAGTTAATTAGAATAGGAGTTACAGGCATTTCAAGTTGGGTACTGAAGCAGCGGTCATTTTGAAAAAACGGTCTCAGAAGATTTACCCTCTTCAGACATTAAACACCTTAGCAACGGTATTTCAAACTCCGTTTCCAAAAATAGCTGACCTTATTTTTCTTCGACATCCACAGAGCGGGAACGCCGAGAGAGCGGCCTTTCTAATGGTATATAACATGAAGATGTTCTGCAAGGGTTTAGGTGTGTTTATTGCGGCTAAAATGAGGCAATTAACGCTAATTACAGAGAGCGTTTGAAACAATACATAACACAAAAGTCTTTATTTTACCATCAAAATATAATTCTTCAAAATGTTTCCTTTGCTGGCATAATAGTTTGAACCATGTAGAATCTATTTTTATCAAAAAGTGAAAATCACCCAGATTGACCATCCCTGCCTTTTCTCAGACTTAGCGCAAAATAGGGCCGCGCGACTTAGCACTGGTTTTGTCGTGGCTGGTCACAAATATGTGTACACATGTGACCTTATTTTCCTTTAAGATGTAGCCATAATGTCTCAGCTCATGTCATGTGGTTGTTACATTGCAATTATTTGCATTTGCCTGCCTAAGTGTACATACAGCTGTGGAAAAAATATTAGACCACTTTTGAGTACACTGATTGAGAGTCACCATGTCCCACACCACCTGTATGCTGATGACACCATGCTATACATAACCTCTTTTCCCGAAAGTCTTCATTTTAACCAAGCAAAATCAGATCTAGAAGACTGCTGCTGTGCCATAAATATCTGGAAGATAAACAACTTTTTGAAACTCAACGAGGAGCAGACAGAAGCAATCCTTGTTGGTAAAAATACAAACTTGAACTTGAAGAAGATTCCAGACATTACCATATCAGGGAAAGGTGCAGTTTTCCGACTGTGTCAAGTATCTGGGTCTGCACATCGACAGCCAACGAACTCTTTCTCAGCATATCTGCCATGTGATATCGATAGCTCATCTGCAGCTGCGTCGGATTGCCAGCATCAGATGATGTCTCACCACGAAAGCTACTTCAACACTTATAATAATGCTAGTCCTGTCCCTCCTGGATTACAGTAACAGCTTGCTGGCAGGAACCACACAAGAACAGCTTCAGCGTCTGCAGCACCTTCAAAACATCAGTGCTAGAATTGTTGCACACCCTCCAAGAATGGCCCAAGTGTCGCCAATTCTAAGAAGCAATCATTGGCTCCCAGTGCAGCGTCATATTGAACACAGAGTTCTTTGCACTGTGTTCAACTGTGTCTCAGGTGCAGCTCCACTCTACCTGCGAGTGCTGCCTGAGGAATATAAACCAGGTAGAAATTGAAGATCATCCACTCAAAAACCGTGTCCCACACCGACGGCTAGGTAACTATGGCCGCCGATCTTGTGAAGTTTTGCGCATTACAAGAACCCACACATACATACATACAAAAGCAATACCATTACTTCATTGCCTTGTGTTATCAACAATAAGTTGTTTTCAATTGAAGCTCGTGGTTACCTATCACAAATACAACAATTCATTAGCCTTTTGTGCTCACATTCAACCATTTGTAACTAAAGAGTCACTTTAAAATTGATTTTTATTGACAATCATGTCAAAATGCCGAAAAGGCTGAGCAAGTTGGAGAAATGCAGTGACAGTCATTGAAGTGGAATGTGGTCACAAATGTCACTTTAACAATATGTTTCACTTTCTTAAGATCTCAGCTGAGTTTCAGCACACAATAGGGTAATTCTGAGGTCTATAATTCGGATCTATAATAAATGGATGCACATCTTGAGGTCAAGGTCATTTTAGTTCCACTCAAGGCCCAATCGGCAGTTGAGTAGAACGAGCACTTCCGGTGGCCTGTTCAACCTACGATATGCGATGGCGGAGAACTCAGTTGCGAAAAGAAAACGGCCAAGCGCTGGCCAAAATTGTACGATTGTAGGCTGCAGTACAACTTCTGCGAAATGCCGAGGTCTGTCATTTATGAAACTGCCGAGACAAGGCGTGAGCGAGGCGCAAGACCGATGGCGTGCAGACGTGATACGTGTCATCGACCGGATTGACACTTCCTTCAACCCAAACAACGCTAAGATTTGTTCCCGACACTATGAACCAGACTGCATCAGATACGGTACGTGCGATTTTCTTGCTACCCAGTACTTAGTAGAGCTTATGATGTTATATATTTGCAAATTGACCATTGAAATCCTTCTCTTTCTCTCACTTTCGCAGAAAAAAAGATGTGCATCTGATTCCCAAATTCCGTCAAGCGTGCAGAGTGTGGCCGTGGGACACTTCCCCCCCCCCCCCCCCCCCCCCCCCCCAGATTATGTGAACCAGTCTACCTTTGAATTGGAATAAATAATAATAAATAAACAGTACATTTGTAATATTGCCCTTTATTTTACCCACGGATCTATATCTTTGTACTACTATAAATTATGCAATAATTACACTGACAAGTAAGAATGGAAAATTTGAACAAAAATCAAAATTTCTCCCTCTGTAGAGATTGTATAAAAGTGCATTGTACATGCAAGTATGCTTCATGTGGAGGCAGGATTTTGAAATGTGGGATGAAAAACACTTAAAGAATTTAGAAAACAATTTTGGGGTGTTTACAATTACAGCACTGAACATTGTGAACATGGAGGTGTCAGTTTCAAATGCATTAAAGGTAGGACAGAAGGATGGAAACTGGAAATGCACAAGTGGGGAAGACAGAGCTGCAGCTACCAGGGGGACGGCCACACTTTGTGATCAGCGCTGCTCTTTTGGGTTTCTTAACTTTACTTCTCCAGGTGACACAGAGTGCAGATTACTCCATACAGATATTTTGAAGGTGCTTGTTACAATGTCTAATGAAAGGAATCTGTGTCTTGTTGCAGCATGAACCAGTCATGTAATACTTCTTGATTTCTTGTTTTGAGTATGATGCAGATTTAACTTCAAGTTTATCCCTCCAGGTTTACTGGAGGTCCTACAGACTTTATCTGTCTGTCTGTGTGTGTGTGTGTCTGTCTGTCTGTCCCGACTTAACGACTGATATCTCAAAAACTACTGGACGAATTTCCTTGAGATTTTGCACACTAACTGGAAGTTAGGTCCGATTGAATGTATCAAATTTTCAGAATCGAGGCTTGAAGAGAAAGTGGTTTTTTAAGGTCGTAAACTCGATGTCAATTGATGGAATGGCGAGGGCTGTTTAGTTGACGGAATGGCGAAATGCGTGACGTGATCAAAGCTGACAGAACAATGCCAGCCACGGGAGAGGAGCGGCGGCTCGAGATAAGGGAAGGGAGTACACGGGGCGGGGGGGGGGGGGTGGGGAGGAGGAGAGAGAGAG
>JAWQFJ010002964.1:38689-44982 GCA_034096865.1 Theodoxus fluviatilis | reverse complement strand
ATGTCATCTTGTAAAATGCTGCGTTTTGCCTACTACCTTGTAACACGCTGACTTGTAAGTACTATCCTGCATCATGCTGAATAGTGCCTACCATTATGTTACATGCTGCGTTTTCCCTACTAACCTGTAACACGCTGAACAATGCCTACCATCTTGTGACACGCCGACTTGTAAGTACTATCTTGCATCATGCTGAATAGTGCATTCCATTATGTTATATGCTACGTTTTGCCTACCATTCTCTAACACACTAAACAATGCCTACCATCTTGTGACACGCCGACTTGTAAGTAGTATCATGTACCATGCTAAAATATGCCTACCATTATGTTACATGCTGCGTTTTGTCTACCATTCTGTACCACATTGACCTGTGCCTATCGTCTTGTGACACGTCGAATTGTAAGTAGTCTCATGTACCATGCTGAAATGTGCCTACCATCGTGGTACATGCTGCGTTTTGTCAACCACCTTGTGCCACGCCAAGCAATGCCTACCATCTCGTGAAGCGTCGAACTGTGTCCAATTCCTCTAACTACTAAAAAAAATATACCAATGAATAGCGTGCTGCCTTTGCCTACCATTCAGCACCACGCCTAACTTTCCAAAAAGCCCTTGGAAAGGGATGACATCTGGGGAACGGCCTGGTGCGGGAACACAGCAATCAGGATTGAACATCCAGTACTGCTGACCAAAGTGGACCACCATGTCCCCATCGGCGTCCATTTTCATCACAGTGCCCACTTTGCCAGCAGCCTGAATTAAAGTAAGCGCCTCTTTAGGGAACACGAAAAGCACAGCTCCAGAAACAATAATCCAAACATCAAAGACAGATTAATGCGAAAAATCTATTTGACATTTTTGTACTCATGCCATTACTGGAAGCCAAGTAAAATACGCCAATAAGTCATAGAAGAAAGAAAGGAACAAGCAAATTAAATGATATGAAAACAAGTCTTAGGAACTGACAGTAAAATTCGTCACCAGTATCAATGCACACTACACGCAAAAAAAGCCTGGATTAACCACTTCCAGTAATCTTCATCGTAGCATGTATTACATGTACTTCGTATACACTTTCATCAATGAAATCAATGAAAAGAACCAAAGACTACGTGATCATAACATTTAATTTAGCTTACTTGCACCATGTCATCGACCCAACCTCCGTGTCTTCTCTGCAGCCTTTCCAACTGCTTCACGTCGGAGATTATCTTCACTATGTCTCCCTTGTTGAATGTGTGGCCTGTCAGTGATGAAAACAGTTTAAAAAGTAGCCCGTTTAGTTTTCAGCCAGAACTAAATACATCACTATAACTGACGATTAATGGAGATGTGAGTCTGCTGATCAAGCAAACTCTGAACACAAGGAGTGCATTTACTAATTATATTAAACGTATCCTCACGCACCTTGCCTTTGAAATGAAGTTGACGTCTGTTTCAAAAGAGCTCTACACACTATCAACTCGTGTGAATGTCATTCCACAAACCTCACCACAGTTGACTTCTTTCAAAACAATTGTGATTTAAGATATCAAAGCACGACACATGAATAAATATATACTGATCTTATGCAACTGGTGACCTATGATCAATGTGATGTCTTTCGAGTCTTTGGAAACATGTCTTTCCTCTCTGAGAACATGTGCCTCAAGTCATCATGGCGACAACGTAAAATGCACACTACAGGTCAAGGTGTGCGAAACAGTAAATCTTAAACCTTTCTTTTAAGCGAGCATGGGACTCCTTGAGATACACTTTCATTTTTTTCTGTTTCAGTTTCAAATGCTTGGCTGGAGTTAATGTCATAACGCTGTGTATTATCCCAATATTCCACAGTCACATTCCTCTTCGTTTCTACACTTCCCCATCCAGTTGCTGCTGCTGTTTTCACCACCATTACTACCACGACTATTATTAGTACTGCAACCGTTCTTCAAACGTTTTCTTTTTTCAGCTAAAAGAGTCGAAGGTGCTGATTAATTACAGAGGAAAGGTACAAATATTCCCTGTGTATTCTACAGTGCCTGCGGATGTGGTATTGCACTCACGTGTTGTCTGCGAGGAGGTTTGACCAAGAGTCTTTCCCTCTGTGGAGAGAAAGGATCACTTCAACAAGTGCATCCTGACTGACAGAAACGACTGTGCTTTTTTTAATAATACAAACAATATTGAAGGGACGGTAAGTACCTGTAAATACTTTTGTCTTTTGGCTTTGGCCCGTCGTAAACGTTAAATCAAACCTAACGACACAGGATTACAGCCAGTTTAATATTGCACATTGTCAAGTTATTCAAATAAATCCAGATTTTTCCCGTTCCAGTGATAGAATCACGGCACTGTACCTCGCACATCGTCCAACCCCAAAGCATGCTCGCCTATCTCCGCCTGTCGACAGACATGGTTTCAACAAGCGAGTAGAGGCTGAGGGGCTGACCGTGTACTCATGCACGAGGGAGAGCACTAGGGGGGGGGGGGGGGGGCTGGCAGAAACTCGTATATATTATATATATATATATATAAATCATATATAGTAATATAATTATATATATATATATATATAATACGGTATACCCATCCGAAGACATTTTGATGTACCCTACGAAATACACATTGCTTTGTTGTAGAGGGCATGAGCTGAGTTTTATTTTGTCTCTGTCTCTGTCTGTCTGTCTCTCTCTCTCTCTCTCTCTGCCTCTCTGAGTGTCTCTCTGTGCCTCTCTGAGTGTCTCTCTGTTTAAGGAGGTGGAGTAACGGGGTTGAACCAAGATAGTGGCCCATGAATAAGATCACCGAAGAGTACGTTGAACTATCTGGTCACGTCCTATCTATCTTCTCTCTCTCTCTCTCTCTCTCTCTCTCTCTCTCTCTCTGTAGGTGTGTGTGTCCGTCCATTTATCCGTCCGTGCGTCCGTCTGTCTGCCTGTCTGTCTTATTTAAATGCAGAACAGACTGCATATTTGTGAAATTGTAAAATGCAGTCTCACGGGTAAACAGGAGTCATAACAAAATGCAAAAACAAGAGATTGCATACGTTGACGTACGGAGAGCAAATTAAAAACGAATTGCTCACGGCAGTTGTAAATTGAAAAGTTTTAACGGAAAGATGAAATGAAGACAAAACTTCAATTCGAAAAACTCATTGGAGTAAGAAATTACAGTTGACGAATTGCGCACAAAGCACAACTATTTAAACGGAAGATGTCTGATGAGAATTGTTCTTACATACACCTGAACAACACGAATCAAAACTTCAATGTTGCTCTCAATGTAAACGTTTGGATCCGTTGTTCTACACATTCTGACAAAGATACATCATGCTAAATTGCTCTTTCATCGTTTAATTTAATTTGCACTTTATTGAGTCTGGCACACTTTGTACCCAAATCAATGCAAAGACAAGCAATTGCTTCAGCTTGGGCATGCTTCTTACTTGTATCCACTTTGCTCTTTATGTCCTTCCCGCATTTCCGACAGGTCTTCGTACTTCCGGCGCACTGGCGGCATAGCAGCTTGTGTGCGCATGGCAGGAAGATGACGTCAGCAACTCTCTCGTGACACGTAACACACTTGAATGCAGATGAAGTTGACTCATTGGTTGGTGTCTTTCCTGGGCTCTCATTTGTGTTTGGAGGATTTTCGGTTTTCGCAGGAGCGCCCCCTCTACTGTAATAAATAGAGTGTTGCAGTAGCATGTCTGAAATTCCCTTTCGTACCACAGGCACTTTGCGATGTCGATTTAAAATGTACAAAGTGAGATAGCGATGGGATTCATAAAGAAAGCAGACAATGCATCGATCCTGTATTTATTTTCTTCTTTCACAAATAATGCTTGAAATGTAACTTCGTTCTTAAATAAGGATCAATATAGACATTGACAGGAAGACTTCCTGCACTTTGAAAACACAACAACAACAACAATAAATTTTCACGACAAACACGAACACGCTGTCACATCCTCATTTACAGATTTGCATGCACGCGCACATACATGCACGCGTTCACGTTATGCTGCTTGCACACACGCACGCAGACATTCTGGTATGCGCACTCATGTACATACACAGGCATTCGTGCGCACATACATATAAACACACATATGTACAACACTCGCACACACGCACACACATGTACAGTCTCTCTCTCTCTCTCTTCTCTCTCTCTCTTCTCTCTCTTCTCTCTCTCTTCTCTCTCTCTTTGTCTCTCTCTCTTTCTCTCTCTCTCTCTCTCTGTCTCTCTTTCTGTCTTTCTTTCTCTCTATCTCTCCCTCTTCTCTCCCCCTCTCTCTCTCTCTTTCTCTACCTCCTTCCCTCCCCCAACCCCTCTCTCTCTCTCTCTGTCTTTCTATCTCTCCCTCTCTCCCTCTTTCCCCAACCCTCTCTATCTCTCTCTCTCTCTCCCTTTCTCTCTCTATCTCTCTCTCCCTTTCTCTCTCTCTCCCTTTCTCTCTCTCTCTCTCTCTCTCTCTACCTCCTTCCCTCCCCCACCCCCTCTCTCTCTATGTCTTTCTATCTCTCCCTCTCTCCCTCTTTCCCCAACCCTCTCTCTCTCTTCCTCTCTCTCTCTCTCTCTCTCTCTCTCTCTCTCTCTCTCTCTCAGAGAGCAGTAGCACTCACGGCTGGTTGATGAAGCGATCCAGTTTCTCCCTGACGGGCTCTGGGGCGACGTCCAGGGGCGTCTTGCCCTGTCTGTTGCGCAGGAAGTGCCTGGCGCCATGTTGGATGAGGAACTTGGCCAGCTCCAGCCCCTTGTCCCGGGCACGAGCACTCGCCCCCAGCAGCTTTGCCATCTGCAGAGTGCGACGATGGTAAGGACCATGACGATGACAACAGATGATCGTGACAAGGGAGAAGAAAAGAAATGGGTTCAAGTGACATCTTTGCGTACAGTGTAGACATGTGTGGCGGTAATGGTGGGAGTGAACATCACAGTCATTGCGGTAGTCACCCTAATGCTGTTTTTATTGTAGTTCATTTTGTAGCTGCTGCTGCTGCGGACAACTATGAAGCGAAATATAATGGCGATGAGAACAGGTGGCAATGCTGACAGAGGACAACGACTGGGATGATGACGGTGATGATTTTGGTGACGACAGCGGTACGTGATGAAGACGACGACATTGTTGTTGTTGTGTTGTTGTTATTGTTGTTTATTTATGATGATAATGATGACGACGACGTCGACGACGATGATGATGATGATGATGAAGATGATGATGATGATGATGATGATGATGATGATGATGATGATGATGATGATGATGACGACGACGACGACGATGATGGGGATGGTGGTGATGGTGATCTTGTTGATGGTGGTGATGATGATGATGATGATGATGATGATAATGATGATGATGATGATGATGATGATGATGATGATGATGATGATGATGATGATGATGATGATGATGATGATGATGGTGGTGGTGGTGGTGGTGGTCGTGGTGGTTGTGGTATTATAAACAAAGGAAGTCAATAGCCAAGTTGATAACGCGTTAGATAAATCATCAGACAGAGAATGGTGAAGTAATCACATTCCTGGAAATGCCCCGGTTAGCCTTTGTTTTAATATCAAAGAACGTGACACAGAAACAGTTTGAGAATGTGATATCCACAATTTAACTCTGTTGGAGTCTCCTTTTGCAAAGAAGAAGCCAGTAGTGTGAGACTGAAGCAGGTGACTCCTGACTCACCGGGTTTTTCGACTCGCTGAAACACTCATGAAGAGGGGTGTCCCAGTTCACGTCCACTGCATTGATGTCCGCACCTGGAAATAAGAAACGTTCGAGTGAGCATTTTCACAAAGCAAAAACACTGACAACGGCAAGAACATAACTCCACAATGAAAGTCACGTAGTGAAGGGAAGTACTGCAACAATGAGAGTCACGTAGTGAAGGGAAGTACTACAACAATGAGAGTCACGTAGTGAAGGGAAGTACTACAACAATGAGAGTCACGTAGTGAAGGGAAGTACTACAACAATGAGAGTCACGTAGTGAAGGGAAGTACTACAACAATGAGAGTCACGTAGTGAAGGGAAGTACTACAACAATGAGAGTCACGTAGTGAAGGGAAGTACTACAACAATGAAAGTCACGTAGTGAAGGGAAGTACTACAACAATGAGAGTCACGTAGTGAAGGGAAGTACTACAACAATGAGAGTCACGTAGTGAAGGGAAGTACTACAACAATGAAAGTCACGTAGTGAAGGGAAGTACTACAACAATGAGAGTCACGTAGTGAAGGGAAGTACTACAACAATGAAAGTCACGTAGTGAAGGGAAGTACT
>JAWQFJ010002964.1:20000-33680 GCA_034096865.1 Theodoxus fluviatilis | reverse complement strand
ACAGGTTAGAGCCGGGACAGTCGGGGACGCTAGCTTTCACTTGCTCGCGCAGAGCGGCGAGTGACGCAGCCTAATGTTGTAGGGAGAGACATACAACGGGAGTAGTGCGAAGAGATGAACTGATTCTCCGGTAGAATGACATTATTTCGCACTAGTACTGATGACTGGAGGGATTCCTGCTGCTGTTTCGGAATGGACTTTCCAACTTCACTGACGGGTTAGCGAGCGCGGTGCTCGTTGTCAGTGGACACCTCAGGACGGGAGAGGGGGTATTGGACACCTACTCGTCGCCACGACGCCGAGACGCTTGGGAGCGTTCTTCTTCTTGTACTACCGGCAACCTTCTGGGACTTGGCTGAGCGCGGTGCTCAGGACCATACTTTCGACGGACTGAAAGGGAAGGGGTAGTGGGTCGTGTGCCAATTTTGTGAGGTTTGGGGTGGTGTAACCTTGGTTTGTTTGGGTCGGGTTGTGCTATGTCAGGATTGGCGTGCTTCTGGACTGCAAGCGGTCTGGACATCGAGAAGGGTAAGAGGAAACCTTTTTCATCTTTCTTCGCTTGTATACGGCATCTATTGCATTGCTCACGGGAGCTTGTTTTGGACGGGATTGTCGTGCGAGAAAGGAGTGCGTGAGTGTGGCTTCGCGCGTGTCTGATTTGCCTCTGTGTGTCTTTCCTTGGTTCCGAGACATGGGCGGAAGTACGTCAGCAAAGGGAAGGGGGTGGAGCTAGCGGGGGTTGGGCTCATTAATATGCAGACAGGGGAAGGGATGTTGTTGTGTGGCTTCGTTTGAGTAACTTGGCCAAAGGAGATTGGTGAAGGGGACGGAAAAAATCCTTCTGTGGGGATTTGGTTCCTAACGTTCCGGGATTTCGGGGGAAGTTTGGAGATTTCAATTTAACATTGGGTTGTTAAATGCTTCTATAGTGAAGTTGGAGACTGTTTATAGGTTGGAGGGTGTTTGCGACTTTGTGCCTTTGTGGAAGTGGAAGGCTTTAATCTCTGTTGTGAGATTTCTCTCGTTCTTGCTGCGAGCATTGGAACGAGTTGTCGGAAGGGGTGTTTTTTTTCATACCAGAAAAACTGCTTTGTGAATAAATTCCAGTTTCTGGTATTTGTATGGTCGGAGTGAGGGGAGTGAAGTTTTGTTTACACATTGTTAGTAAGTCTAGTCACCGGTGACTTAGATACTGCTTCTTTGTGTGTGGGTTTTTCATGTTTGAATTTGTTTCACTTCTATTGATGCAAGTTGGTTGTTGTTGTTGACTTTTCCTATTACTAGCAGCGGAAGTGCCACCATCTTGTTTCCGCTGCTCAACCTTGTTTTGGTTTCTTTTCTTTGCATTTAATCACCTGCCTGCTCCTTCCTTTGCGGCCCTGTGCAGCGAGGAGGAGTTTGTTCTTGATTAAACTTGATTTATTTATTTTCATCCCGATTCAGTGGTCATTTATTCACTTGTTTGTTTTGACATTGTTTGATATTTGTGGTGTCCCCCCAAGGAGTGGTGGTTGAGTTTAGATGTAAACTCTTGTTTATCTAAAGATCCCCCTTCTCTAGGACGACTACGTCGTTCCTCGAGGAGAACCTATCATTAGCCAGTAGAGATAAACGCGACAGTGTGTGTGTGTGTGTGCGTGAGTGCGTGTGCGTGTATGCGTGTCCACGTTCGTGTGTTCAAACATGCGTGGGTGGGTGCAGGCGGGTCGGTGTGCAAAATGCCCTGTGTGAACCCAACCTCAGCCTTGCAGAGTTCAGGGGAAATCAGCGTCCAAGACCTGTTTTGATAAGTGTGCATAGGACAGTGCCCAAGATGGGTCAAGCACCAGTTGCACTGCAATGACATTGCTTTCAATGAAATGAGTTCATTACACTTTGATAGTAGTAATACGTGTGGGAAGTCTCTAGAATGATCAAGAACGGTCGAATGAAAGTCTAGGCGTGATGACTAAAACAACGCGACAACACAACCATAGTGTTGCTTAGTAGGCGTTTTGCCTTGGTATGTCGGTACTGCCCATAGGAAGTGTCATAGGCTAGACGGTGGTTTATCCTGAAACGTAGAGCGTGACCTACTTGCATATGAATGACATTATGTTTTCACTCGAAATATGGGTTTTCATCGTTTTCTTTCACCTTATTACCCGATCAAATGATACTTTCCTCTAAAAATGTTTGTGTAATCACACGCAACAAATACAACAATATCTGGGCCCGAGATTTCACAAAACGACCACCGTTACAGCCGGCTAATCCCAGTCAAGATATCAAGAGTAGGCGGGGAGAAGTTGTCTCTGCGGGGCATTGTCCAATCACAAGATTTGACGGGTGAAAACGTCATGCCATTCATATGTAAGTGGATCACGCTCTACGTTTAAGAATAGACCACCGTCTAGCCCATGACAGAAGCCAAAATGTTTCACCCACACATGCACGGGCATCTGTGAAGAGAGCGTGTCTATCGTGCTCACTGACCGTTCTCCACCAGAATTCTGGCACTCAGCAAGTGGTCTTCACTGCAGGCCAGGTGAAGGGGAGTTGCCAGCACATGGGAACGTGCGTCCAGAGGTGCCTTGGCCTGAAAACAGCAAGACAGAAGCGGGTGAGGAGCGTGTCTGAATCTGAAAACAACAGAATCCATTTCGTTCATTGTTCAGTTTTGCCTCAATCTGGATTTTAATATATTGTTAGATCAAATGTGTCTTCATGAGCGGGGTTGTTTGTTCCGGTATTTAAAAGAAAGAGGAGAGAGGAGAGAGAGAGAGAGAGAGAGAGAGAGAGAGAGAGAGAGAGAGAGAGAGAGAGAGAGAGACAGAGAGAGACAGAGAGAGAGAGACAGAGAGAGAGAGACAAAGAGAGAGAGAGAGAGAGAGAGAGACAGAGAGAGAGACAGAGAGAGATAGAGAGAGAGACAGACAGAGAGAGAGACAGAGAGAGAGACAGAGAGAGACAGAGAGAGAGAGAGACAGAGAGAGAGACAGAGAGAGAGAGAGACAGAGAGAGAGTCAGAGAGAGAGAGAGGGGGGAAACACGAGAGACAAAGAGAGGAGAGATAAACAGATATAAAGAGAGAAAAGGAAGAAGGGAAGGAAGGAGTGAGAGAGGTGTCCTAAAAGATTTCCTAATGTCTTTCCCCTCATGTTTTGCAGCCATGAAAAGTGTAAAAGCAAGCCATGATAGACTGAAACACAGTTGCCTCAAACGGATATACGTTTCGCTCTAACCATTAGAAAAGGAAACCACTGCCATAGCTATATTTGCTAACACACATCTCTCTCTCTCTCTCTCTCTCTCTCTCTCTCTCCCGCTCGCACCGAGGAGGTCGCCACACATAACGATGAGAGTAGAGAGATGACTGTAGAAGACGTGGAGAAAATCATTGGAGACTTTGCAGATCGTGTTTGCCGTGCTGTGGACAATACGAGCGCGTCTCTGTTCGGCAAGAGTGTCACGGAGTGTGATAGTGGCCCAACATGTCTCTCTTCCTCAACAGGGAGGGATGAAGAAGCTGCGGTCGCTGTCCCCAGTTCTTTCAGTTGTGCTCATGGACTCCCTCCTGAACGATTGGGTATTTGAGGAGCCAAAGTAACGCCAAGGCAGAGACTCTTATCACGAGACCATTCAGGTTCAAAGACGAGTCAACCCAAGCGAGCAGCACGTAAGTAATAGAGTTGTTAATGCATGCTCCTGCGGATTTGTACTGTGTGTGACTTTCGTGTCGAAGTTTACGCCTTCGAGCTTACGCTGCTCCTTGTGAGATTAAGAACGATGCTGTGACTTTGTTTACATAGCGGTTGTCGCGCCTGAGTTACTGACAGCAAGACTTGGTTTCCATAATCTTGATCATGATAATGATCTTGTCAAGTACATACGTATTGACTTTTGTGCAATTCGTAATGGGCCTGAGACCTAATCAAATAGATACTTGTTGTTCGTTCTCTGTTTCTCTGTCTCTTTGTCTCCCTGTCTCTCTGCCTCTCTCCGTCTCTCTCTCTGTCTCCCTGTCTCTCTGTCTCCCTACCTCCCCACACCCAACACCCCCCCTCTCTCTCTCTCTCTCTCTCTCTCTCTCTCTCTCTCTCTCTCTCTCTCTCTCTCTCTCTCTCCGCGTTTAGATATGGCATTCATTTCGTGTTACTCTTGTGTTTGAAGAATTTCGCATAACTGGATACCAATCGTGATCAGTGTTGTGTACATTCCGGGTTTACTTATCTCGCATTATGTACTTTTTGTACTGTTGTGTAACTTGCATATTGCAATGGGCCTGAGGTCCAAGCAATAACATTTTTCGTTTGGTCGTTCGTTCGTTCTCTCCCGCTCGCTTGCTCGAAAACGAGACAGCTGCAGACACAGTTGGCACGAGCAAAGTGATTCAACATCTGGCATGTACTCATCGTCCCATCCTTGCTGCAAGTTTTCATGCAACACGAAATTTTGTCAAGGGTACGTCTCGCACGAAAACTGTCTATTTTGACACGGCTGTGGTTATGCATAGCTCAATAGTGGCGTCAACAATGAGAGACACTTCCTGTGTAGCCTGCTTTCAAACATAGACTGATGGACTGCTACTCGTAGGAATGGAATTGGGCAAAATTAAGTAGCGAAAGATTCGTGTGATATTCATCTTTCAAGCATAATATTGGGCTAGAAGAATTTATAACCGTGAGAAATATCAAGAAATTTTGTGACACGCTTGTCTGATTCAAAGTCAGTATCAGTAACTTGAAAATTAACCAGAGATTCCTCGACAACGACTTACTATGTTCATTTTGTGGAGTTGTAGAATATGAAGTACATTTCTCTGCTGATTTGCAACATACAGTGACTTGCGCGTAAAATACCGAGGGCATTGGTTATCTAATAAATTCAACTAATCTATGTCGAGTATGTGTACTGTCATCATGCAGGACCATAATAATAAAAACACAAGATCGATTGTGATGTACACTCAGTGCGCTTTCGGAATGCGCAAGAATAAAATACTGGAAGGCAAGAATCCGACATAATGATCAGAAGGTTATTCTATTTAGTGACAAAATCAATGAGGATCATTATTCTTCTTGATGTTAGTTGCCATGGGCCGATGGGCATATGAATAAAGTTCAGTTCAGTTCAGTTTTCTCTCTCTCCCTCCGTCTGTGCGTCTGTGTATGTGTGTCTGACTGTGTGTCTGTATCTGTCTGTGTGACTGTTTGTGTGTCTGTCTGTGTGTTTATGTGTCTGCCTGTGTGTCTGTCTCTGTCTGTCTGTGTGAGTGCTTTTGTGTGTGTGTGTGTGTGTGTGTGTGTGTGTGCGTGTGTGTGTGTGTGTTTGTGTCTGTCTATCTACCTCTGTTTTCCTCCATTCCCGACCTCCTCTTCCCCCTGTCTGTCTCCTTTGCTCAGCACCCTGCAACCCTCTCCCTTTCCCCCCTCTCTCTTTCTGTCACCCTGTGTGTGTGTGTGTGTGTGTGTGTGTGTGTGTGCGTACGCGTGTTTGCGCGCGCGCGTTTGCGTGTATGCGTGCGTGTTATTGTTTATGTGAGTGTGTGCGCATGCGTGTGTTTGTGAGGACGTGTCTGTGTACATGCTGGTCCATCTCTCTCTCTCTCTCTCTCTCTCTCTCTCTCTCTCTCTCTCTCTCTCTCTCTCTCTCTCTCTCTCTCTCTCTCTCTCTCACACACACACACACACACACACACACACACACACACACACTTCTTCTTCTTCATTACCTTGATTAGGACCTTGATGACGTCAACATGGTTGTTGGCGCACGCGATGTGGAGAGCGCTGAAGCTCGCTTTCTCCACCACTGACGTCAGCAGTGTGGGGCCTCGAGCCAGAATGCGCTCTGCTGCCCTGGTGACATTCAACAAAATCCAGTGACGTTCAACACGGATATCGGTGACGTTAATCGCAGGCGTCAGTTGCGTAAAATTCACAGCATTGACGTTGAACACGGACGCCGATAACGTTCAACACATGCAACAGTGGCGTCAAACTCACATCAGTGATGTTCAACACAATCAATGGCGTCTAACACTAACGTCAGTGATATCAAACCCACAGCAGTAACGTTAAACTCAAACATCAGTGAAAAGCAGTGACGTTAAACACATACATACGAAACGTTACTCACACACCAGTGACGTTCAACACAGACATTAATGACGTTAAAACAGACATCAGTGGCGATAAACACAGGCATTTCTGTTGTTCAACACAGACATCAGTGACGTTCAACACAGACATTAATGACGTTAATCACACACAGATGTCAATGGTGCTCAATACACACGTCATTAACGTTGAACATATTGTTGGCGTCAAATACACACGTGACGTTTAACACAGCCGTCGATGACATTCAACACAGGCATCAATGACGTCATTCACATATCAGTGACGTCCAATGCTCATCAGTGACATTTTATTACAGCTTTCACTCTTTCAGACATAATTGTGTCTGTGTTTCCAATTCCATCTTAAACCCTGTACGTGGGAAAGTGTAGGTATGTCAACAAAAATAGAAGGAGGAGCACCTGCAACAACAGCAGCAGCAGCAGCAGCAGCAGCAGCAGCAGCAGCAGTAACAATAACAGCAAGGACAAGGGAGACATCTGGGCAAATACGAACACAAATAAGAGAGGGACAATATCAGGTAAAGATGAATATATAACGTTCTTAACCCTTGAGAATTTTGCTTTGTGTTCAGGGGCAAGGGGTAGACGTGGGGTGGGGGAAGGGCTTGGGTGTGGCTGGGGTGTGAGAAGAAGGTAGGGAATGGGAGCTATGTTAATGGATGGAGGCGAGACGTCATGAATGTCTTTTCTAAATCAATGAGCATCACACACTGCATTTTGTAATGTACATTATTTTCTGCTTTACTCCAACTGTGACAACATACAACCATATCCGTTTCTTTCCCCTTCAACAGGGAAAGTAAAAGTTTGGCCAAACCACTTACCTAGGTTTATCTCTCAGAGCCGCCACATGCAATGCGTTGAACCCATTCTTGTTGACAATGCTAAGGTCAAGGTCACCTGTGGCCAACAGAATGTCCACTATGGCGGGGTCAGTGTTTTCCTTTTGCAGTGCGTCAAACAGGGGCGGGTCACCCACAATGTCCTGGAGAAGAAAAGGTCAACGTTGTTTCCTCTGTACACAGCAGGGACATGCCTCAGACCCATACAGTAAGAGAAGCGGGAAATCTTGCTCATTAAACTGTTTACAACTTCTGATGTCGTCTGGAAAAAATTCCAGCACAGTTGGATGCGGGGCATGTGATCCAAAAATGCAGAACTTGAGGCAAGCATCACTGACAACGCACTCGGTCTACCGTGTGCGTGTGCATGAATGGTCAGATCTTTTAAAATGCAGCAAGACAAAGCAATGTTGCGCATTCGAGTGTGCGAGATTGCTCACGTGTGCACGCATGTGTGTCTAGCAATGAGATGCACAGATGGATGCACAGACAGACGCACAAACATACACATAGAAAAAAGACATATAGAAAGACCGACAAACAGAAACACAGACACTCGGAAAGCTAAGCGCACAGACACCCAAACGTACACACATACATACGGAAAGATAGGCAGAGAGACAGACAGGCAGACAGACAGACAGACAGACAGACAGACAGGCAGACAGACAGGCAGACAGACAGACAGACAGACAGACAGACAGGCAGGCAGTCAGGCAGGCAGACACAGACAAACAGACACGCATGCACGCAGCACACACACACACACACACACACACACACACACACACACACACACACACAGATTCGCAAAAGCAACAAGATTGCAGACATATGGACGGACAAGCGGACAAACAAATGGACACATGAACAGACAAACTGTGGTTTATGGTAACGAGCTGTCGACTGACTAAGGATCTCAAGAAATGAAGAGAACGAACAGACATATGAGGAGACAGATGTCTGGCGAGACAGAAACGGACAGATACATACAGGTGTGCTCAAACTTACTCTTCTGTTGACAGACGCCATGTTGTGGAGGAGAAGACGGACCGCTTCGACGCTGTTTGCGATCACTGCATTGTGCAGTGGCGTCCGACCGTTCTCGTTAGAGAGGTTGACGTCAGCTCCCAGCTCTATCAGAACTCTGGCCGCTTCAGTGTGGCTTCTGGGAAACAGAAAGCCGTGACACGGACCGAAATGACAAGCTGAGGAGCCCAGTATTGCCTTCAAGCAAACGGTGGAATGCCACCATGATTGGACATTCCTGTCTCCATTTATTCATAATTTCCTTTTATTTCGGCATCTGCTGAAAACTATTATACTTCTATTACAGACATTCAAGTGGAGGTACTCTCGTATTTCTTGTTGTTAATAATTGGTACGCCTATGTGCTAAACCTTTCTTTTCAACTGCTTTTTCCACTGCGAAGTACTTTGTATCAATGTAGGAACATTGTTTTGGCAGTCATCATAGAATGCTCTCATTTAAGGAACACTTGTTTTAGATGCTTTGTAAATATAAAGTTTACAAAATCATAACAGACGTGCACATAGTCAACTGCTGCCGCAGTCCATAAGCATGACGATGGGGAAGAAGCGACGAAATTTCTGTTACACGTAACATTTCCAACTCAAAATGGACTCTACCTGTGGATGGCTCGAATGAGTGGCGTGTCGTCGTTCTTATCTCCCTTGTTGATACTGGAACCTTTGGCCACCAGGAGGCGCACTGCCTCCACGTTGCCCTTGAAGGCCGCGTAGTGCAGCGCCGTGGCTTCCATGGCCGTTTCCTGCACCTGCAGTGGACACAGCGTCTTCTGTCAAACGTTTCCCATAGCACCTGTAGTAAACACAGCGTCTATTTGTCAATAGTTTCCCATAGCACCTGTAGTAATCACAGAGTCTGCTTGTCAACAGTTTCCCATAGCATATGCAGTAGAAACGGCGACTACTGCCAAATGTTTCCCATAGCACATGCAGTGGACACATCATCTATTGTCAATGATTCCCGTAGCACCTATAGTAAACACGGAGTCTACTTTTAACGTTTCCCATAACACCTGTATTAAACACAGCGTATTTTTGTCAATAGTTTTCCATTACACCTGTCTTAAAAACACAGCGTCTATTTGTCAACGTTTCTCATAGCATCTGCAGTAAACACGGAGTCTACTTGTCAACGTTTCCTATAACACGTGCGAACGGATTACAAAGCCATTATAAATGGAAACTGCATACTTTTATGGTTTTGTGTAATGTGCGTGCCTCCTCATGTTTGAATCGTGCAGTCGTCTGCAAGATTCAGTTTAAGTAGAGGAAAGGAATGTATGGATAAGTGTTGTGAGTCTACGATGAATGATACCTCTCCTGTTTGGTCTGTGGAGCCGATGTGGGAAAATATCGTTCCTGAACAAGGTATCGTGTTATTTATTTAAACTAAAATCTAATATTTCATCTATGCGAGGTTAGAATGACAAAATGTCCATCAGTATTTTCGTATATGCTGTTGTATTAGCAGAGAATGACCTCATTGTAATAAATCTAGTACAGTTCAATGTAGTTCGACAGCATTCCTTTATGGATGCCTGACAACATTACAAATAATCCCATTGGTGCCGAACTGGAAAGAGTGTAATAATAATAATAATAATAATAATAATAATAATAATAATAAAGTTTATTTACGCACATACCTTCCCTTGAGAGGCAAGCTCATGGCGTTTACAATCCAAAGAATCAACACTCATACAATCGCTCAACACCACATTCCTACAAAAACTCACACACTACACACATAAACAAAAAACTAAAACTAAAGTCCAATAGAACAAACTATACAATATACACAGCACTTGCAAGCAAGGGCAAGTAAGGCGAAGCAGCTCAGAGGGAAAGGCGGATCGGAAGAGGTGGGTCTTTAGAGCACTTTTGAACTGGAGCAGAGTGTCAGAATGACGGACTGAGAGAGGGAGACTATTCCAGGTTACAGGTCCAATATAGGAGAAGGCACGCTGTCCTTGAGTTTTCTTGTTACGGCGGGAGACCTTAAGTATTCTAGAGTCAGCAGCTGAGCGTAGAGATCTGGAGGGCGTGTAGACTGTAAGAATTTCTGTAAGAGCGTGTGGTGGGGTGTTGTTGATGGCCGTGAAGCACAAAGTAGCAAGTTTATAATCTATCCTCTGAGAGATGGGGAGTGTAAGATATTAATATTTCTCTTTAAAACATCAGTTTCATTTCTCTCTCCTCTTAACTCCACAAAAGCAGCTGCTTTTCTTCCTCACACGCACGCATTGTATATTCCTAGACGGCGAGTGGAAAATGACTGCGAGGTTTGGTTCTTAATGCATTTCACTGAGACTTCTACGATAAGGCCACATGTATCGATAAATCAGCAGTGAGGTGCATCGAAAAGGACGCTTGCATTTTACTTTGATAAGAAACAAATAACTTCTAAAGGTTCTTATATGAAATTATGCTTCACTGCGTTTACCGTGTGATCATCTGGTTTGGGGTCTCAGCAGGAAAAGTACTTCACAATGGCAACATAGAATTGCATCAGAGCCATTCGTCTAGTTGTGAACGCAACAAGAAGCAAACATGTACAAGCAACAGCTTATTACAAGGCCCGGGTTTTCCTCCAGAAGTTTTGCCATTTTGGTTGCGTCTCTCGTATCTATGGCGGTAAACAGCGCTCGAAGTCTGGGAGAACTGGCAGCATCCAGGACAGCCTCATCCGACGGAAGCAGATTTGCCAGATGTCTTTTCAGGCCTGAAACACAAAGTGTGGTATGCAGATATAAATCATCTTTCACGTTGTTGTGAAATTTGCCATGATTTTTAAAGTTATTTTTGGACTGTGCGGATTAACATGTTTGTTTACCTGTTTGTTTCTTTGTAATCCTCGTGCAGCACATTTTCGGTGATGCTTTTACATTTATTTGCCCATTTGACTGAGAGTAGACTTATTTGTTTGTCCTTCCATCCCCACCTCTTTCTGCCCGTCCGTCCGTCCGTCCATATGTATGTTTGTCTGTCTGTCTGCCTGCCTGCCTGCCTGCCTGCCTGCCTGCTGCCTGCCTGCCTGCCTGTCTGCCTGCCTGCTACCTGCCTGCCTGCTGCCTGCTGCCTGCCTGCCTGCTGCCTGCCGCCTGCCTGCCTGACTGCCCGAGTGCCCGCCCATCCGTCCGTCCGTCTCTGTTTCATAATCCTCTCATTTGTTCATTCGTTCATTAGTTTATTTATTTGTTTGCTTGTTACACAAAGCATTCACACCACACAGTTCCTCACCTTCTGCGAGTCCGTCTGAAGTGTCAGCAGGGATGAAGTCCACGGTACATCCAGGGGCAGGCCTGCAGCTCTCTGGGTTGTAGACCCAGTGTCCCTGTCCAAACTGCACCACCACGTCCCCCTTGATGTTGAGGGTCAGCACCGTGCCCACCTTGCCTGCAGTCTGCAAGGACCAGGGACTCGGGTGGGCAATGGGCACAGAGACTGGGCTGAGGTGCGTGCAGATATGGTAAGCAAGTGTGTGCAGCCATTTGGTAAAGTGCACATGTACTGAAATCGGACCTTACGCTGAAGTGCAGAAGGAACCAAAGGGAGCAGTGACGACAGAATCAGTCTTGCTTCCAGCCGAGGGTCTGACAGGGACTTCTCGCATCACGCCAGTCAGCACGGGGAGTGTCACCAGAAACTGTCCCTAAATCATTGAGGTAGTGGTGGTCGTGGTGGTTGTGGTGGTGGTGTGTTGGTGGTGGCAGTAATGCGGATAGTGATGATGATGGCGATGGTGTTGGTGGTGGTGGTGATAATGATGGTGGCGTGTTGGTGGTAGTGGCAGCATTGAGGATAGTGGTGGTTATGGTGGTGGTGGTAATGGTGGTGAGGTGGTGGCGGTAAAAGTGGTGGTGGTGGTGGTGGTGGTGATGGTGGTAATAATGGTGAATGTGAAGGTAACGGTAGTGGCGGTGAAAGTGGTGGTGGTGGTGATGACTGAGCGGTGGTAATGGTGGTGATTATGAGGGTGATGCCGATAGTAGGAATCGTGCTGGTAGGCATCCGTTTGGTTTGAGAGAAAATGATAGCGCTACCAGCCAAACGAATTTGAATGTTCTATCACGTCTCTACAGATGGAATGCAAAAACGTCTACCTGTGCCATGTCGCTGACCCAACCTCCGTGGTCGCGCTGCTGCTCCTGTAGTAGTCTGACGTCAGAGATGATTCTTACTCTGTCCCCAGATTTCAGATTTGCTCTTCTGTTGCTTCCACTCGTTGTTGGACTCTGGAACATTCATTCGGCTTGAATGACTTCCTCGTAACTTTTCTTATCTTGCAACGTTTGATGAAAAAAATCAAGATCGTTCTAAATCTCTAACACGAACATTCAATGCATGACATAGCGTAGCAGGATCGTTTTCGATGCAAGTTATTCGTCAAAGCTGACGACAATACATTATATTCAAAGCGGCCTCACTTTTTGCGTAACGCATGCCTGATCGCAGACTGTTTCAAGCCGTTGCAACGTGCAAAACATAGTGCTGTACTGTTGCCTTTCAATACTGCAATCAAGACACGAGCAGCAACCATGAGGTGTGGAGTGTTTGACTGGCTCCTGAGGTAATGTCATGTGACAAGGTATGATTTTGACAACATTCAACTTGTGCTAATTTGCATAAAAAGACACAGACACTCCAGCATGTCCAATACAAAATGACATGTTTGTGTGAGAATGCTGGCCACAGAAATGATGAATAAACATATAATATACCTGCACGTAAATTCACTCAAGTGGTCGACACTTTCATCTGCACTTCGACTAACGTACATATACAACTATCATCAGACGATCGGTGCAAACAAGACGGCCATCCTCACCTTGGTAGTTTTCTTGAGAGAGATAGGGCTGAGCATCCACGTTTCATCACCGAATGCGACCTTGACATTGCCCAGCTCTGTGACCTCCTTGACCTCTCCTACGCTTCCAATGCACTGGGTAACATAGCGTCATGACTCATCAAAAAACCACTTACGTCAATGCGCAAATTTGTCGCGAAGACATTCGAAGTGAAATGAAAGAGTACGCATGATTTGCAAATTCAACACGAAAGAAACTATTACAATCAACCACATATCTGTATGCAAAGAGTTGAGCTTGGAGTTTCCTTCAAGGAAAAAAGTATCACCAGAGGCAGCATATCTGGCATTTACTTAGATCTCATACAGCATATTTTTGTAAAAATATATTGCCAGTTATCATCCCTTTATGCGTTCTTCTCTGCACCTGGAAATCGATTTATATTTTTAAAAAACACCGGCAAACTTATTGTACTCACCCTCGCCATTTCACGTGTCCATGAGGCTGTCTGGGACTGGATGTCTCTGAAGGTTTCAAAATCCACCCCCACCTCCACCCTGTCTCCCACCCGTATCTCGCCGTCTGTGCTCGTTGAGGTCTCTGTGCCCAGCTTGACCTCTGCCTTTTCCCCCTCTCTGGTCTTTTCATCTGTGGTCATGTTATTTGTCTCTGCTTTTGTCTCTGCCTCTGGCTCTCCTCCAGCTCTTGCCTCGACCTCTGTCTGTGTGACCTGCCTGACCTCTGTCTGTGTGACCTGCCTGACCTCTGCTCCCGGAGTCACGGTATGGGTGTGTTCTCCCGCCACCGAATGGTCCATCAGAGCTACAGTCACAAACACACATGGTTGTGTAAAAGAC